>CAUYRH010045927.1:0-39052 GCA_963574655.1 Perodicticus potto
ATAAGGTCCCTCTGGCTCAGTGCCTGTGGCTCAATGGGCTAAGGCGCCAGCCACGTAAACCTGAGCTAGCGGGTTCGAATCCAGCCCGGGCCCGCCAAACAACAATGATGGCTGCAACCAAAAAATGGCTGGGCGTTGTGGTGGGCGCCTGTAGTCCCAGCTACTTGGGAGGCGGAGGCAGGAGACTAGCTTGAGCCCAGGAATTGGAGATTGCTGTGAGCTGTGATGCCACAGCACCCTTATCCAGGGTGACAGCTTGAGGCTCTGTCTGAAAAAAAAAAAAAAAAAAATAAGGTCCCTCTAACCCTTATCTTCTTTTCTACCATCATCTCCCATTATTCTTCCACATGTAACCTAGCTTAGTATTACAATTTGATACACAGGAGTGGTTAATAAGCTTTCTGTGACAAATGGTTTGACTGGTGAGTAGATTTTAAAAAGCTGCCTAACACATCACCCTCTTGGATTTTCAAAATGAATAGCAGCATATTAAGGTGGAGGGGGCCGGTTGGCAGAATTCCTGAGAAAGTAAACAAGGGTTACAAAATTATGACAAGATTTTCCTCTCCCCACCAAAAAAATAGTAATTAGAACGTACAAGGAAGCTTGGCGCCTGTGGCTCAAGCAGCTAAGGCGCCAGCCACGTACACCTGAGCTGGCGGGTTCGAATCTAGCCAAACAACAATGACGGCTGCAACCAAAAAATGGCCGGGCATTGTGACAGGTGCCTGTAGTCCCAGCTACTTGGGAGGCTGAGGCAGGAGAAATCGCTTGAGCCTAGGAGTTGGAGGTTGCTGTGAGCTGTGATGCCAAAGCACTCTACCCACGTGACAGCTTGAGGCTCTGTCTCAAAAAAAGAAAAAAAAAAAAAAAAGAATGTACAAGGAGATAAATTATCACTCTTAAATCAGTATAAAAGGAACAGTTAAGCTCTTTAAAGTATATACTATCTATTCCAGCATTTATTTGGCAGAATCTTTTTTCAACTTCTTTGCTGGGTTTTGGCTAACAAACTATTTTTTTCCCCCAACTTCTGTATTTAAAGGTAATAAAAATATATTTAAGCTGTATGCTTTAATTAATTCTAAATAACTAGTGAGGTAATTCAAATAAAAATTTACAGGGGTGGTGCCTGTGGCTCAGCAGGTAGGGCACCGGCCCCATATACTGAGGGTGGCGGGTTTAAACCCAACCCTGGCCAAATTGCAATAACAACAAAAAAATAGCCAGGTGTCATGGTGGGCGCCTGTAGTCCCAGCTGCTTGGGAGGCTGAGGCAAGAGAATCGCTTAAGCCCAGGAGTTAAAGGTTGCTGTGAGCCATGTGACGTCTTGGCACCGTACCATGGACAAAGTGAAACTCTGTCTCTAAAAAAAAAGTACAGACATGAGTGTATTGATCTTTAAAAAGCTCTTTAAAAAAAAAAAAATCTAGCTTTTTTTAAAAGGTTGGTTCAAGGTACAAATTCAGTGGGTGAACTGCGACTCTGTTGAGATAGGAAAGCAAACTAACGCTTTCATTTATTCTTGATCTTTTCCATTATCCTTTCTTAGAATTCTCAGTAAACAATTACTTTCATTTCACTTCGTGATTTAGGTAAGACCC
Source organism: Perodicticus potto (assembly GCA_963574655.1). Taxonomy (NCBI): domain Eukaryota; kingdom Metazoa; phylum Chordata; class Mammalia; order Primates; family Lorisidae; genus Perodicticus; species Perodicticus potto. The sequence goes on from CAUYRH010045927.1 coordinate 1,605, forward strand.
AACACCCACTTCCTTTAAATAAGGAAACCAAGGTTAAGAGAGGTTAAATAGGGTGGCGCCTGTGGCTCAGTAGGTAGGGCGCTAGCCCTATATACCAAGGGTAGCGGGTTCGAACCTACCCCCACCAAACTGCAACAACAACAACAACAACAAAATAGCCGGGCATTGTGGCGGGCGCCTATAATCCCAGCTTCTTGGGAGGCTGAGGCAAGAGAATTGCCTAATCCCAGGAGTTGGAAGTTGCTGTGAGCTGTGATGACACTGTACTCTACAGAGAGTGACAGAGTGAGACTCTGTCTCTAAAAATTAAAAAAAAAAAAAAGAAGTTAAATGGCTCAGTGCAGATTAGGAGTAGATAACTGTGGGGTTCTAAGGAAATAATTTATTCTTTCCTTCAAGCAGGTGTAAACACACTAAATGTGTTATGACAGACATTCCAAGTAATTTCTTTTATATTTCAACCACTTTCCTTCACTCAAAGGCACTTAAAAAGTATTGTGTAACAATAAGTAAATATATAAAGGAGTGGGTATAAAAGTATGTTATAAACAAATATAGGAATTATTATTAATAGCATTGGCAACACCTTTTTATTTCATTAAATAAAAATTATATATAAGCAATTCCCGAGTGACGTACAACTCAAACTTACAAATGGAGGCTATTATAGTAAGTCCTTGAGTTACAAACATCTGACTGATGTACAACTTACACTTATGAGCAGGGGCTAATACAGGTAATAAGTAAATGTACCTGTTTCAACTTATGCATAAATTCAGCATAAGAATAAACCTACAGAATCCATCTTGTTCATAACCAGGGTACTACTTATAATAAGTAACAGTTAAAAATTTGAAAAGTCTTCAGTTGAGTTAGGATAATAAGGAACATAAGGTGTTAATACTGAAATTAATTAATGGCACTCACACTTGTTATTCACATATTAATCACTAAGAAGTCATGATATGTTAAGGTAGGGGGAGCTGATTGTAGCAGGTCTTTTCAACAGAGGCTCTATATAACATCTATAAATTTTATTTATTTTAGCATAAGGAGAGAAAAATATTTTTTGTGGTTTTTTTTGGCCGGGGCTGGGTTTGAACCCGCCACCTCCAGCATATGGGGAAAAATATTTTTAGAAAAACATTTGAGCAAATATGTACAAAATAAATGTGCATATAATAAATTATTTAAGAAAATAATTGAATTACTTAAAATATATTTACAATCCATAGTTTATAAGTGTTTTTCTAAGTCAGTGATTATGACATTAAACATACAAATTCTACTGTGGTATTTTTATTGTCAGTGTCTTCTTACTGCTTCTTTTCTAACCTATACCTTTGATCTTTTGCATGTAAGTGCAACTATAATCAGATGCTATGAAACTTAATATACTGTCATAAGAAATGGACTTTGTGATTTCTGGTGAGAAATAAAGCAGACAAATGAACCATTACAGGAAAAAATCTTATCTTTCATGAAAAGTAATGGATTAAGATATTAATGACCATCACCCCAGAACTCACTGCTGGATGCTGATTAAAAATAATTTAAACCCCTTAACTCAGACATAAATAGAAACGGCTTCTGTAAAAGAACAAACCCCCTTTCCCATGATTTAAATTATATGTTTATAAATATAGTCATATGAAAGAGATGTTACCAGAGGGAGAAGCTGCTTTAGGGTACACTACCCCAACCTTCCCTATAAAATAGCGATTATCCATGTTTATTTATTTTAATAAACACTTCAAAATACTCCAGGAAAGGAAGGACTATTTTGCTTTTAACAGAGAAAGGCTAGAGAAAAATTTAAAGATATTTACCCTTCCTTGTGCTCTGGTGGCTCATGCCTATAATCCTAGCATTCCCAGAGGCCAAGGTGGGAAGATCACTTGAGTTCAAGAGTTCCAGATCACCTTGAGCAAGAGAGAGACCCTCCATCTCTACTATAAATAGAAACATTAGCTGGGAGCAGTGACACATACCTGTAGTTTCAACCACTTGGGAGCCTGAGACAGAAGGATCACTTGAATCCAAGAGTTTTAAATTGCTGTGAGCTAGGCTGAAGCCATAGCACTCTAGCCTAGGGCAACAGAGTTAGACACAGTCTCAAAAAAAGAGAAACCACCACCCCCTCAAAAAACAAACAAGAAAGATATTCACTCTTTAAAGAAAAAGGTTCAAATGAGTTAAGCGATCAAAGAAGAGATAAGCATATTAACTATTATTATTATTTTTTGAGACAGAGTCTCAAGCTGTCGCCCTGCGTAGAGCGCTATAGTGTCATAGCTCACAGCAACCTTCGACTCTTGGGCTTAAGTGATTCTTTTGCCTCAGTTTTTCTATTTTTAGAAGCGACAGGGTCTGGCTTTTGCTCAGGCTGGTCTCAAACTCATGAGCGCAGGCAATCCACCGGCCTTGGCCTCCTAGAGTGCTAGGATTACAGGTGTGAGCTATGGTGCTCAGCCAAGATAATCATATTTATTAAATTCCAAGTATGAGTTCATCACAAAGTGGACAATTCTGCCCCATTCAAAATTCAAAACCTCAGGCCAAGATTTATCCTTAAGGAAGGACTTCTCTTCCTCTCCTCTCACCATATGTTCTGGGCATCTTACCTAATTAATGCTGCATCTTAGCTTCATTAGTTGTTAAGCCTTTATGGAATAACAATAAGTGAACCAGCCTTTGTATATGGTGTTAATTTCTGTGTAGAAATGCACTTTAATCTCCAAATAACTAAATTACAAATAGATTTTAGGCATATTGCTCATTTGGACACAATGGATGGCCTGGTAAAGGACTGATGAAGAGCCACAGAGTTAATCCATCATCTTGACAGGTAGGTCAATTGCATATGCCTGATGAAGAGGCAGACAATAGAACTGGTGATCTATAAAGTTCTGGAATCCATTCTTCCTCTCCAGCTTACCAACATGTGGGTTTCACTATAAATACTACAGTGTATTTATCCAATAGGAAACACGGTGGACAACTCTGCCTGCATTTAAAATTCAAAGCCTTAAGCCAAGATCTATTCTTTTTTCTTTTTTTTTTTTTGGACGGAGTCTCAAGCTGTCACCCTGGGTAGAGTGCTGTGGCATCACAGCTCGCAGCAACCTCAAACTCTTGGGCTTAAGCGAGTCTCTTGGCTCAGCCTCCCAAGTAGCTGGGACTACAGGTGTCTGCCACAACACCTGGCTATTTTTTGTTTTTCTTTACAGTTGTGGTTGTTTGGCAGGCCTGGGCTGGGTTCGAATCTGCCAGCTCTGGTGTATGTGGCTGGTGCCCTAGCCACTTGAGCTCCAGGCGCCGAGCCCAAGATCTATTCTTTTTTTTTGAGACAGAGCCTCAAGCTGTCACCCTAGAGAGAGTGCCGTGGCATCACAGCTCACAGTAACCTCCAATTGCTGGGCTCAAGCGAGTCTCCTGCCTCTGCCTCCCAAGAAGCTGGGACTACAAGGTGCCCGACACAACGCCTGGCCATTTTTTGGTTGCAGCCGTCATTGTTGTTTGGCAGGCCCAGGCTGGATTCGAACCCGCCAGCTCAGGTGTACGTGGCTGGCCCCTTAGCCCATTGAACCACAAGCGCCGAGCCCCAAGACCTATTCTTAAGAAGGATTTTTGCATCCTTTCCTCTCATTATAGGTACTGGGCATCTCAGCTAATTAATGCTTCACTTTAGCTTGAAAAATTGTCAAACCTTACGGAAAAATAAGTTAAAATTTCTTGATAAAATTAAGGAAAAAATAACAATACTTTTATTTATTTCTTCAAGGTGTTACACACTCTTTCCTTTATAAATTTATGCTTTTAATTCTACAAATGATGGCTGTGTGGTGGCTCACACCTGTAATCCCAGCACTCTGGGAGGCTGAGGTGGGTGTACTGCTTGAGCTCACAGGTTGGAGACCAGCCTGAGCCAGAGCAAGACCCTGTCTCTAAAAATAGCCTGGTGTTGTGGCGGGCGCCTATAGTCCCAGCTACTCAGGAGGCTGAGGCAAGAGGATCACTCAAGCCCAATAGTTTGAGGTTGCTGTGAGCTATGATGCCATGATACTCTTCCGAGGGCGACAAAGTTAGACTCAGTCCCCCCTCAAAAAAAAAAAATTCTACAAATGAATATATGTCTATAAACTCCTTGGATGCTTTGTTCTTAGGTGTACCAAGTGGTCTAAGTCTAAAAGTTCTGTTAATACCATTTGGTTTTTAAAATAAAAGTTTTATTGAGATCGAATTCACATATCATACAATACATCCAGTTAAAGTATATAATTCCATGGTTTATTCAGTGATGTGCGAGTATGACCACAATCAATTTTAGCATACTTTTCTAATCCCAAAGGAAACCCTGAATCTATTAGTCACTCGCCATTTCTCTACAACATTTCCAGTCTACGATAATTACCAATATACTTTCTGTCTTTATGGACTGACCTATTCTGGATTTTTCTAATAGGTGAGATAGTATATTATATGGCCCGTCATAAATGGTTTATTTTAATTAGCACAATCAAACTTTAACCACGTTACATAAAGGATGAAAGTATGTCATCCTTTTGATTGATTGTTTTTTTTTTTTTTTTGAGACAGAGCCTCAGGCTGTCACCCTGGATAGAGTGCCGTGGCATCACAGCTCACAGCAACCTCCAATTCCTGGGCTCAAGCGAGTCTCCTGCCTCTGCCTCCCAAGTAGCTGGGACTACAGGCACCTGCCACAGTGCCTGGCCAATTTTTTTTTTTTTTTTCTGGTTGCTGCCACCATTGTTGTTTGGCGGGCCCAGGCTGGATTCGAACCCGCCAACTCAGGTGTCCGTGGCTGGCGCCTTAGCCCGTTGAGCCACAGGCGCTGAGCCAATCGTTTTGATTGTTAAACTGTGTAAACAATAATATATTTTTCTTTGAGCTTTTCTTTTTTTCTTTTTTTTAAGAGACTGAGTCTCACTTTCTTGCCCCATAGAGTGCTGTACTGTCACAGCTCACAGCAACCTCAAACTCTTGGGCTCAAGTTATCCTCTTGCCTTAGCCTCCCAACTATCAGGTACTACAAACCCCCGCCACAAAGCCTGGCTATTTTTAAGAGATGGGGTCTCTCTCTTGCTCAGGCTGGTCTCAAACTGCTATAATCCTAGCATTCTGGGAGGCTGAGGCAGGTAGAATGCTTGAGCTCAGGAGTGCAAGACCAGCCTGAGCAAGAGTTAGACCTTGTTTCTACTAAAAATAGAAAAAAAAACTAGTCGGGCATTGTGGCGGGTGCCTGTATTCCCATTTACTTGGAAGGCTGAGGCAAGACGATCACTTCGGCCCTAGAGTTTGAGGTTGTTGTGAGCTACGATGATTGCTACAGCAATCTACCCAGGGCAAGGGAGTGAGATTCTTTCTAAAAGCCAAACAAACAACAACAACAAAAACAAAACAAACGCAATTATGAGTACTGGAATGGTGGCACAAGCCTATTAACCCATATTAACCCAGCTCTTTGTGAGGCCAAGGCAGGAGAATCACTTGAGGTGAGGTATCTGAGATCAGCCTGGGCAGTAAGATCCTGTATCTACAAAAACAAACAAACAAAAGTTATCTAGGTGTGTCGTGGTACATGGCTATAGACCTAGCTATTTAGGAAGCAAAGGTGAGAGGATTTCTTGAGCTTAGGAGTTCAAGGTTATAGAGAGTTATGATCAGACCAGTATACTCCACCCTAGATGACAAAGGAAGACCCTGTCACATAAACATTTTTTTTTCCAAGTATACAATACATAATTATTAACTATAGTCATCATGTTGTACATTAAGTCTTGGGAAATTATTCGTCTTAAACTGAAAATTTGACTCTCCAACCAGTATCTCTCCACTGGCTCCCCATTCCCCCATTTCCATGAGTTTGGCTGTTTTAAGTTTTACAAATAAGTGAGATTATATAGTATGTGTATCTATTTCTGGTTTATTTCACTTAGTGTAAAGTTCTCCAGGTTTACCTATGTTCCTGTAAATAGTAGGATTTCCTTCTTTTTAAAGGCGAATAATATTCAATTCTTTATATATACATCTACCTTCTTCCTCTATTGATCTAGTGAGACAGTTTCCCTACATTGTCTATTGTGAATACTACTACAATGAACATGGGAGTACAAATATCTCTTTCACATACTGATTTTATTTCCTTTGGATTTATGTCCAGACATGTAATTGCTGGATCATATTATAGTTCTATTTTTAAATTTTTGAAGAACTTCCATATAGTTTTCCATAATGGCTGTACCAGCTTACATTCCCACTAACAACGTGGTTGTCATGTGCATGTGTGTTTAAGGGATGAGGTCTTGCTATGTTGTTCAGATTAGCCCAGAACTCCTGGGCTCAAGCCATCTTTCCGCTTTAGCCTCCTGAGTAGCTGGAACTACAGTAATTTGTCACTGTGCTTGGCTTCATTGTAGTTTTTGATTTGCATTTCTCTGATGATTAATGAAGTTGAGCACTTTTTCATATACCTGTTCACCATTTCTATGTCTTTGTTGGCAAAAGGCCTCTTCAAATTCAAGGCTCATTTTATAATTGGCTTATTTGTTTTTCTTCTATTGAGTTATATGAGTTCTTTGTATATTTTGGATAACTAACATCTTATAAGATATAAAATTTATAAGTATTTTCTCCCATCCTGAGAGTTAGCTGCCTTTTCATTTTGTTAACTATTTCCTTATCTATGCAGAAACTTTTTAGTTTGATGTAGTACTTGTTTAAGTTTGCCTCTGTTGCCTGTGCTTTTAGTATCACATCCAAAATACTAATGCCAAGACTGCTAACAAGAGCTTTTCTTGGGCGGTGCCCATAGCTCAGTGGGTAGGGCGCCGGCCACATACATTGAGGCTGGCGATTTGAACCCAGCCCGCGCCAGCTAAACAACAATGACAACTGCAATAAAAAAATAACAAGGTGTTGTGGTGGGCGCCTGTAGTCCTAACTACTTGGGAGGCTGAGGCAAGAGAATCGCTTAAACCCAAGATTTGAATGTTGCTCTGAGCTGTGACGCCATAGCACTCTACCGAGGGTGACACAGTAAGATTCTGTCTCAAAAAAAAAAAGAACTGTTTCTATGTTTTCTTGTAGGATTTTAAAGGTCTCAGATTTTATGCATAAATCTTTAATCCATTTTGAGTTGATTTATCTTTATGATATAAGATAAACATCCAAATTCATTTTTTATTTGTATGTGGATATCCAGTTTTGATATAATACATTTTATTTATCCATTCATTAGCTGACAGACATTTGAGTTATTTTTTCTTTTTGGCTATTACAATACTGCTGTGAGTATAACATTCATGCAAAAATTTTTATGTAGAGTTTCACTTCTCTTCGGTATATATTTAGAAGCCGACTTGTTGGGTCATATGGTAACTCCATGTTTAGCCTTTTGAGGAACTGACAACCTTTTCACCAGCAGAGCATGAGAGTTCCAATTTTTCCACATCCTTGTCAATACTTGTTATTATCTGTCTTTTTGATTATAGAAATCCCAGTGAATGTTAAGATGAAGCTTCTTGCGGTTTTGATTTGCATCTCTCTTATGGCTAATGATGGCATCTTTTCATGTGCTTATTAAAACCCTTTGCTTTGTGTATATTTGTTTTCATAAAGTGGAGATAAGATCCTTGGTTTGTAAAACTGAGACTAATACTAAGGTAATGAAACTACAATTAGCTTGTTACCTTTGAGAGCTTAGCTGAGGAGACCCTCACATATACTAAGCACTTGTCACTCTAATTTATATTGCAATAGATCTTATTCTTCCTAAAAGATTGGTAGTTCAATAAAAATAGCACCCATGTTTTCTTCATCTGTACCTGTCACACTGGCTCACAGGGCTCATATAGTAGGCAGACTCAATGAATGATGGATAAATCAAAACATTTAACATCTGATCTCATGTTACCATCACAATACCTAAGACAGAATGGACTGATACTATTCAATATTCTTTTTAAAAATGATAGCCATATACAATTATGCCCTGATATAGTAGGGACATTATAAAACTCAAAATTTCCTAACCCCAAATTTATTTCTCATGGTGCTTTTGATTAGGCCCGAGACCTTTCATGTTCAGATGATTTAACTTTTCAAATATTAATACCTATAATAAAATGACATATTTTGGTTTACGAACATGAATGGTGATATTTCACTAAATTTTAAACAAAACAACAACTTGCTATCTTCTCATTAGGATATGCTAAAGCCTGAATAACTTATTCATTAATTGTAAAGTAGGCTGGAAGAACTGGAAATAATTTTGTTTTTATAAATCTATATGGGCTCTGAATATGGGCTCCAGTATTAGAGGGCCTGAGTTCCAGTCCAAATCTAACACTTATGAGCTGGGTGAATTTAAGCCAATATTTAACATCTCAGAGCATCACTTTCTGCATTTTTCTTTCTTTCTTTTTTTTTTTTTTTGAGACAGAGTCTCACTATGTCACCGTTGGTAGAGTGCTGTGGCGTCACAGCTCACAGCAACCTTAAACTCTTGGGCTTAAGCGAGTCTCTTGCCTCAGCCTCCCAAGCAGCTGGGACTATAGGCGCCCACCACAACACCTGGCTATTTTTTGGTTGCAGTAGTTTAGCTGACTTGGGCTGGGTTCGAAATTGCCACCCTCGATATATGTGGCTGGTGCTGTAACCACTGTGCTACAGGTGCCACGTATAACAGAATTCAGAGGACTATTGAGAGGACTAAATACGCAATGTACTAGCAAACAGTAAGCATTTATGGAAGTAAGCTATAACTATTTAAGGAAATATCGTAAATATATCCAATGTGGAGTCAATTTTCAAATTGAAAAAATTCTTTATCTGCTACCATGCCATTAGGATTACCCAAATACCTTGGCCTAGTGAGGAACTAGGAAACAGAGACAGGAAAAAGATGACCTTGTGAACTTATGTATTTTTAATTATATATTATTTACATGTAATATATATTCAAAATAGGTCAATAAAAACAAATAATCAACCAAATTTAATCATTATCTATTAAAAGAAATAGCTTATTACAAGAGAACTATTTCTACATTATAAATTAGCAGAAATTATATGACCTAGTAACATGGGCTACTAACTCCCAGCATATATGTGAAATTATTCATGTCTAAACACTGTAATTAAATCAAGCTGGTTTGTAAGGAAAATATGTGATTATCTCAAATTGGGACAATAATTTAAACATTAAAATGAACATAAAATGTTTTAACATTACAGATTTAATTTTATGTGATACCCCTAGAATGTTTGTTTGATTTATTATACATTAAGATTTTTATAAACATGAAGACATATTTGCAGATTTAAGTAAACATTTTCAATATAAAGGCAAACTTTCTTTTGGAAGCAAAGACAGATTATAATCCATTAATATATCTTTCAACAAAAAGGATGAAATCTTCCACTGGTTAGGCTGATAAACTCTTTCTTGTCAAAACTAAGCCTCTTTATCATGATAACCCAGAATAATGGTCGGCTGCTCCAGGCACTTTATCTACTTTACAGATGAAAAATCAGTTCTACTTTCATGGAATTAGATTAATGCCATAACAGGAAATACTTCTGGGGCTGAACTTGCTTCATGTCTTCAAAGCTGCCTGTAAATTTAAAGTACTTCCTGAACTTAAAAGATAAGACAGGAGAAGGAAAAAGAAAAACAGTACAGTGACCCCTTTACTGAAGAAAAATATTGCTTCCTGAAACAGATGTTGAAAGCTACTTGCTAAGGGCATTATGCTCTAGAAAGCCTAGGGTAAGTCTGTTTTAGTTGAACATAGGATTCTGGTCATATATCAGACAGTTGCTATAAATCTGTTCTTTCTATAATCCTTTTTGATAAACTTTCCATAAGTCCTCTTGGTGAAAGCTAAAGTAATAACTTTCTCACCTTTTAATACATACAGAATTGCTCACTATTTTACATATGACATTTTATAACGGATTACAATTTAACACATTTGGAAAAATGCTGACCACAAGCTCTAGAATTAAATTTTGGTTCAGAATATAGATCAAAGGCACTGAATCCAGCTGACATATTATTAGGCAGTTTAATCTAACATAAAGAAATAAGCATTATCTGGAACATATAAAAGAGTTTTTAAAATGGTGATCACGATACTGAAGATGGTGTATAGAAGACACATAGAAAAGACACTGTCTACATGTATGCATTTGGACATACCCATATGAAATTGAAGATGAATATAATAAAATGATTGCATAACCTAACAAGAAGGGATAAAGGAGGAAATAAGTCCACTATTTAAAAAAAGGAAAAAACCTTACATCAATATATACATATCAGGTTACTGACAATGTGCTCATTGCTGCAGAATATATAAAAGAAATAATATTCAACAAATGCACACTGAGCATATATTAAATACTAGGCACTATGTTAGTTGCCAGAGGAAATGTGATTATTAAGCTTGGACAAGGATCTTACCTCCTCATTAGCTGACATTCTATGAGGGATTAAACAAGTTAACTACCAATTGTAGATAACCACAATAAAGGAGACAATAGGGTTATATGGGAAAGGGGCAGAAGGGGTACAATGCCAATAGTTTATGGAGGAGAAAGAGAAGCTATATTAGATAACTAGCCAGAAAAAGCTTTTCTAAGAGGATGACATTTGAGTTGAAAGCTAAAGGTTATCAATGAGTCAGATCTTAGTAAACCAGGAAGAAGAAATTACAGTGAAGAAGGAAGAGGTTGGATATTCAATGACTAATACGAGGAAGGAAGTAGACTAGGGTGATTATTAGATAGGTAGGACAAAGCCACGTAAAACATGTAGGACTTTATATATCAGGGTAGAATTTTGGACTTTATTCTATGAGCAGGCATGGATTTAAACATGAAGCATCATATCCAGATTTGCATTTAAAAAAAAAATCACTCACAAGTTAAAAAAAAAAAGGTGACCAGTTTGGAGGCTATTGCAAGAGGGTGGGAGTAAAAACAATAATGGCCTGCTGACAAAAGAAGAGTAATTGGGCCCAGCTATACTTTAAAGACAGGATTGTTAAATCTTTCTTTAAATATAGGATTGTTAAATCTTTCTTTAAAGATTGTTCCTAAAGAAAAAGGGAACAATCAAGGATAACTCTTAGGGTTTGGCAAGAGCACTTGAGTCAAACCCTACAGTGGTACCACATATTGAGATGTATTAAACATGAGATGGAAACAAGATTCTTCAAGACTTTTGTTTGCATATCACAAGGAGCCAGCTGGACATGAAGTGTGGAGGTTAAAATAGAGAATCTAGCATAACAATGAGAACATAAATATATAAAGAAATATATGAACAAATTAGAAAATGTCAGATTTTCTCAAACTTTTGAATTTACTGGTCCAGCCAGGTAGAGTGGCTCACTCCTGTAAACCTAACACTCTTGGGAGGCCAAGCAGGGTAGACTACTTGAGCTCAGGAGTTTGAGACCAGCCTGAGCAAGAGAGAGACCCTGTCGCTACTTTAAAAAAAAGTAATTAATTAACTTATTGGTTCAAATTTCTTCTTAGAGATTATTACCGATTAAACACTATTTTTCAATTCTAATATTATTAAGTTTTACCCTTTCTTTATCCGATGAATCTTATTTTATCTACTTTACTAATTTTATTTAAAAAGTGAAGGAAATGAGAAATATTTTACCACAAAATATGACATTTTGACATTCTGAACTAACTGAAGAAGACTCAAAGTTTCTGTGACCTTCCTCCACCCCCAAATCATTGAAATTTCTTTATTTGCCTAAGATAAGAGCCACTAGGAGAATAATTGTTCTTTTCATCCTCTATCTGTGAGACCCCCAAGTTATGACTACATCTAAACAGACTCTATAAGCAGATCAAGTTGCCATGACATGACTCACGCTTATAATCCTAGCACTCTGGGAGGCCAAGGTGGGTGGAATGTTTAAGTTCATTTTTTTTTTTTGGTACAGACAGAGTCTCACTTTATCACCCTAGGTAGAGTGCCGTGGCGTCACACAGCTCACAGCAACCTCCAACTCCTGGGCTTAGGCGATTATCCTGCCTCAGCCTCCCGCAGGTGCCCGCCACAACATCCGGCTATTTTTTTGGTGCAGTTCAGCCCGGGCAGGATTTGAACCTGCCACCCTCGGTATATGGGGTCGGCACCATACTGACTTAGCCACAGGCGCTGCCCGGAATGCTTAAGTTCAAAAGTTCCTGACCAGCCTGAGTAAGATACTATCTCTAATAAAAAAAAGAAGAATAAGCCAAGCATGGTGGTGTTTGCCTGTAGTCTCAGCTACTCAGGAGGCTGAGGCAGGAGGATGGCTTGAACCCAGGAGTCTGAGGTTGCTGTGAACTAGGATGACTCCATGGCATTCTAGTCTGGGCAAATGGGTGAGAGTCTCTCTCTCTCTTTCTCTCTCTCTCACAGATACCCCCCTCCACACACACACACACACACAAAAGAAGATAACATTCTCTCTCAGATTCATTTAATTCCAAAAGGAAAATTATTTGCCTGTTAATCTCCATCCCCATCTCTCTGTTGGTCCTTTCTCATTCTACACAGAATTGCTCTGTTGCCCCTCTCTGATAATCCATTTTATCATAAAGGCATGTAAACTTCTGAACCCCATTGGAGAGTTGAATCAGTATTTTCTGGGGGGTCCTATGTATACACATTAAATAAATTTGATACCTTTTCTTTTGTTAATCTGCTTTATTGGGAGATGATTTTTCAAAAAAATCTCTAAGGGCTAAGGGGAAGTTTTCCCTTCATTCTCATGTCAGGCTTTTCTTTTCACGTTTTCATTTTTTTTGAGACAGGGTCTCACTATGTTGCCCAGACTAGGGTGCAGTGGCACAATTATAGCTCACTGCAGCCTTGAGCTCAACTATCACCAGAAGCTTGACACTTGTCTTCATAGAAACTACATCAGAAGAATAAGAACAAGTGGTTTGAGGAAAAGGAAAGAGAAGTTTATTACTTTGCCAGCAGAGGAGGAAAAATGGTAGACTATTGTCTCAGAATACCAAATGTCATGCACATAAGCAGAAAGTCAGAGCTTTCAAAAGAGAGTGGCCTACTGTTTGAACTAGTTAAGAATTCTAATAGTCCCATCTCTGCTGAAGACAAAGCCATGGCGTCTGCCCACAGGGGAGGCCCAAAGGCCTCCATCACCACAGTTCAGCTGTACCACTTCCAGTAGGCAAAGAATAAGACATTCACCTTTCCCTCCTAAGCATACCCTGAGGCAGGGATGCAGGTCTCAATTTCTAAAAACAGTGGAGGAAATTTTAAAGAAACAAAACATATTTGCACAAATTTGTCATTTTTCAGGCCATTCTCTCTGTTGCTCAAGCAATCTGCTGGCCTTATCTTCTGAGTAGCCAGGATTACAGCAGGAACCACTGAACCTCATTTAAAGAAAAAAAACAACCAGGCTTAAGATTTATTTCTAGTGCCTCATTTTCTTTTTAATTAATTAGTGTGTTTACCTTTATCATTTTTTGTCCTCTTTTTCCTTGGTAGATTTTTAGGTATGAAATCATGTCACTTACAAATAGGGATAGTTAAAAAAAACAAACAAAAAACAAAACCAATAGAGATAGATAGATAGATAGATAGATAGATAGATAGATGAAAAGATAGATCCCTATTCTTTTCATTGCTTACTTGCTGTGGTTAGCATAATTCTGAATAGAAATTTGACAAGCCATAGGTCCAGAATATATCATGCTTTTCCTTAAAGTTTTCCATTTTATATTTAAATCTGTGTTCTGTTTTGACCTAATTTTTGTCAAGGTTCAGTTTTTTGCCTATGGATATCCAATTGCTGAAGCAACATTTTTATTTATTTATTATTTACTTTTGAGACAGAGTCTCACTCTGTCACCCTCGGTACAGTGCTGTGGTGTCATAGCTCACATCAACCTCCAACTCTTGGGCTCAAGTGATTCTCTTACCTCAGCCTCCCAAGTAGCTGGGACTATAGGCACCCACCACAAAGCCCGGCTAGTTTTTGTTGCAGTTGTCATTGTTGGTTAGCTGGCCTGGGGCGGGTTTGAACCTGCCAACTTTGGTGCATATGGCTGGCACCGTAACCACTGTGCTACGGGTGCCCAGCCAAAGCAACATTTTAAAAGGACTATCTTTACTCTATTAAATTGGTTTTATACCTTTGTCCAAAATCAGGTGAACATATTAGTATGGTTCCTTAAATAATATTTTGGTTGCCCTAAGTCTTACAATATACATCTTAACATAACCTGCTCCAAAAGTCATATAAACTTAATTCCAGTGAAATACAGAAAGTTTACTTCTATATAGCACTATTCCCCCTCCATTTGTGCTATTATTATATACATATGATCTCTCTCTCTCTCTCTCTCTCTCTCTCTATATATATATATATATATATACACATATCTATACACACACACACACACATATATGTTAGAAACCCACCCAGCAATCTGTTTTTTTTTTGTTTCTTGTTTGTTTTGAGATAGTCTCACTCTTTGCTGTGAGTAGAGTGCTGTGATGTCAGCACACAGAAACCTCAAATCCCTGGGTTCCAGTGATGCTCTAGCCTCAGCCTCCCAAGTAGCTAGGACTACAGGCACCTGTCACAATGCCTGGCTATTTTTTGGTTGCAGTTGTCATTGTTGTTTGGCAGGCCTGGGCTGGATTTGAACCCGTCAGCTCTGCTATATGTGGCTGGCACCCTAGCCACTGAGAATAGGCGCCAAGCCCATTATGATTTTCTTAATACCATTTCATTTTTTTCTAGCTTACTTTAAGAATACAGTATATGATATAATTAACATACAAAATATGCACTAATTAACTGTTCATGTCATAGGTAAAGACTTCTAGTCAACAGTAGGCTATGAGTAGTTACATTTCTGGGAAGTTAACAGTTGTATGCATTTTTTTTTTTTTTTGTAGTTTTTCGCCAGGGCTGGGTTTGAACCTGCCACCTCTGGCATATGGGGCCAGCTCTCTACTCCATTGAGCCAACTCTGTTGAGCCACAGGCACTGCACTGTAGGCATTATTTTTGACCACATGGGGTTTGTATGCTCCCCAATCCCATGTTGTTCAAAGGTAAAACTATATATACATACATAGTTGCATATGTCTGTATATAATACAATTTTGTATCATCTATAAAAGAAAAGTGAGCAAATATGTATGAGTATTCACAAAGTTTGTTACATTAACAACCTCAGTTACCATTCTGGTTCTCTTTATTTCTTCTTTGTGGATTTAGTCTGCTATTTGGTGTTGGTGTTATTTTCTTACTCCAATATAGCTTTTTGCCACTTACTTCATTTCTGCTGTTATTGTCATATATATTACATTCTGTTAAATGATACATAGTGAAGCAGGAGATCAGCATAAAGAACACAGGGGCAGAACAATAGGAACAGAATTTGGGTTACAGATCAAGGAAAGCAAAAGCTATAGTCAAACTATGAATATAACCACTGCAACAACACCTTGCTTCCTCCAGTTTGGGGAAGCCCCTTGGCAGCGCAGATAAAGGGCACAAGTGTCCTCAGTAATTCTGACTTCATTATGTCATCATTATCATAAATTATTGTAAAGAGGCTTTGAAATCCATGACACAACTGTGCCTGTACAAATAAACTGAAAAACTCCCTATCTGATGGATGGGAAGGCATCACATTCTTATTGCTCAGAGTAACAATGCAAGAGAGAGAAAAGAAAAAGGGAACTGAAAGTGGCACTGTCTTGCTTTACCTGTGCCTGCTCCAACTGCTTCAGAGTATATACTATTGTCTGTTTATATCTCTGTTGATTATTGATCACCCTTTCTTGTTTGTTTTTTGTTTGTTTGTTTGTTTTTGAGATAGAGTCTTGCTCTGTCACTCATGTTAGAGTGACCGAGCCTCAGCCTAGTTCACAGCAACATCAAACTTCTCTGCTCAAGGAATCCTCCTGTCTCAGCTTCCGAGGTACCTGGGACTACCTCTGCCACCATACTCAGGTAATTTTTTTATTTTTATTACAGATGGGGTCTCACTCTTGCTCAGGCTGGTTTCAAACTCTTAACTTCAAGCAATCCACCAACCTTAGCCTCCCAGAGAGCTAAGATTACAGGTGTGAGCCACCATGCCCTGCCAATTATTGACACTGTTGGCAGCCCACTTCCCTGTCTGTTTGGGAGTGTGTTTGCTAAATATAATGTCCTACTCATGCTTTACTACTTTGGTGTTTGGTTTCCATTCTTCGTTAGTGGACACAAGGACTGAGGGAGATTACACGCGTCTCTATTCCCTTATGTGTAAAAGATGATGCATTATGCCAACCACACTCCAACAAATTTGAAGAATTCCTATGAGGAAGAAATAATACATCTAATAAATCACAAAATATTATATAAATATATATATACTACATATTTTTCCAAGGATCAAGACTTTATCTATAAGCTTATGATCACAATTCTATCCAGTAATTATCACTCTTCCATAATACATCATTAAAATCCTCCATACTATCATATTTTTCTTAGATAATTTATGTGGTAAAAACTCAAAATCTCTTATGTCTTTGAAACAAACTTTCTCTTTCATCCAACATGCTATGTAATCTGTCTGCTACCACCATCTCTCTAGAACAGTGATTCCTAGATTCTGTAGTGAGGGCCACGTTGGTTTTTATTCCCCTGTCCAATATGGCCATATATGGCACTAGAGTACATGAGTAATGCATGAATTATACTATAAGGAACTTTCCACAGGTGTTTCCCAACATTCAAAGCTGTCCATTCCTTGTTCAATGAGGAATCTGATGATCACAAGGATGCTGGCAGTGTCAAGGAAAAAATTATGTAAGGCCATTAGTTTGGACTGAGCTCTTGTACCAGGCCTAACAGACTAAACCAAAGTGGAGTCACTCATACTAGATGGAGTTCCACACCAAGAAACTGAAACTAGGTTGTTTGATGTTCCAAGAAATCGAT
This sequence comes from Perodicticus potto, assembly GCA_963574655.1. Taxonomy (NCBI): domain Eukaryota; kingdom Metazoa; phylum Chordata; class Mammalia; order Primates; family Lorisidae; genus Perodicticus; species Perodicticus potto. The sequence continues at coordinate 18,628 of CAUYRH010045927.1, forward strand.
AGAAAGAAAGACAATAGCCAAATTCCCAAGCAAGCCAATTTGCTTTTTGTTTGTTTTCTTTTTCTGCTTTTCTCAGCCCTTTTCTGACAATAAAGCCAAAATTCTCTGTTCAGTTCATTAGAACACTCATTCTACTCTATAGAATGAGGTGCTGCTTCATTCTAGAATTACAAATAAAAACCAATTAAGATCTTCAAATCTGTTGTAATTTTGTCCTTTTTTTTGTTGTTGTTGTTGTTGAGACAGTCTCACTCTGTTGCCACACGTTAGAGTGCTATGTTGTCATAGCTCACAGTAACCTCAAACTCCTGGGCTCAGCGGCCTGGGTAGGTGGAACTACAGGCATGCACCACCATGCCTGGCTAATTTTTCTATTTTTAGTAGAGATGGGGGTCTCACTCTTGCTCAGGCTGGTCTCAAGCAATCCACCTACCTTGGACTCCCAGAGTGCTAGGATTACGGTGTGAGCCACAGTGCCTGGCTGTAATTTTGTTTTTTTACAGAAGCAGTGTAAACATGCTAAAAAGTTCCCAAACACTCTCAATTTTGATTTTTCACTTATTACAGACTGACATCAAATAGTTCTCAGACCATTCTTTTACTAAATTTTATTTTTTCACTGTCACTAGTCATTTTATTCATTGATGAACTCATATCTTTCAGAACAATTTTAATTTTTTCCTTCTCAATGTCAGAAAGAACATCTTGAGGAATGCTTCCTGTGGTAGGCCGGACGAAGTGGCTCACACCTGTAACCGTAGCACTCTGGGAAGCTGAGAAGGACAGATTGCCTGAGCTCACAGATTTGAGATCAGCCTGAGCAAGAGAGAGACCTCATCTCTAAAATTAGCTGGGTGTTGTAGCAGGTGCCTGTAGTCCCAGGTCCTCGGGAGGCTGAGGCAAGAGAATTGCTTGAGCTGCAGAGTTTGAGGTTGCGGTGAGCAATAACACCACAGCACTCTACCAAGGGTGACAAAATGAGACTACTCTATCTCAATAAAAAAAGATGTTCTTTTTGACATTCTTCTGTTTGTATTCAAACTCATTGTATGTGTGTATATATACAATTATTCCTTCTTCTGGATTACTAAATGACCCATGATTCTCTCAAGTTATCTAAAAGGGTAACCCCTAACTCATTTCACTCTATCACACTCAAACATTCCTTTACTAGGGTCCTTGCATTCTACCCTAAATTCTTGCTTCGTAAGGTTTTTCTCTTTTCCCTTCCTTCAACCTAAAGTAACACCTTCCCAATTAATGCCCTATAACTAATCTTTCTCAGTTCTACTTTAAGATAAATCAATGTATGCAAAACAGTTTTGATCATATTATTTCCTTGCCTACTCAAAAATTTTCAATAGAATTTAATTGCTTTAGTGATCCATATCAATTTCAAATTTTACCACTATCTATTACTCTCATATGAATCCATTTTGATAAGTCAACAATTCCCTTAACCTAGTAACATAAACATCTGTAAATAGTTATTGAATGTACGACTTACTTCAATGATTAAGACATATGAATTCAAATAATTTAAAAAATAAAATAATCATACTGTTTATATCATGATTACATATTCTTATTTTACTAAAACCATTCCATAACCAAAGCTCTTTTCACGAGTCTAATAAGTAATACTGCTGCTGGTTTTACTCCTGGATGAACCACAGTCTAGCCTCCTGCTGTCACTGAGAAATGCATTAAAGCAGGTCACGTGGTTTTCCTCATGTCAACAAATGATGGCTCAATTAGGCAGATAAGTATCTACAGCCCTCAGCAGAATCTTCAGTCCATTCTTAGCAGTTTAGAAAAGCACTTTGGTTAGCATTAGAGCCAAGGAAAGGAACACTTGTAATTCTTCAAGCATTCAATTAAATTTCTTAATTCAAGACTGGCTATTGAATGTTTTCAAACACAAACAGTGTGGAAGTAGATGTTCATCATGAATGAGCACTTTAAAATCTGGTGTGTATGTAAATTTCTTAATGAAATGAGATTATGACATTTCTGATGTACTGTTTGTAGTATAAACACTTATGGATGATCCACTTTGGTAATTTTGTCATGAACAGATGATTCTATGTTGGGTTGCTAATTAATGGGCAGTGTTTGCATGCATAAAGCCAAAAGAATTTCCAACTAAAAGATACACAGAGCTACTGCTCAGCCACTTTGTAAAGTAAAGCCATGTATACTTAATGAAAGGAAATTTCAGGAATGTAGAGTACAAAACAAAATCAGGAAGCATAAAAGGTCCCAGAGTAGTCAAACACCTAAATATTTAGCCCTCAGATGATTACTCTTTTCCACAAATCCTACCTTCTGAATTAGATTTTTCATACCCTAAGAAATAGAAATAAAAAAAGGGAGATCGTTGAGGAAGATATATTAATAGCTCCAAAAGTAGTTAAATTATAAAGTATATATAAGCACTCAAAATATATCAAAGTTTTGAGTTTATTTAAAATAAAAGCAAATGTATATATTATACTTAAAGAGATCCACAGAATAGCTCCATAAGTATATAACAGATACTATAGATAATACTCCTGTGTCATAAAGAAAGCTGAATTATATTATTCATGAAATTGATGAAGATTATAAATTTGAAAGATTTCTATATACCTCCATCTATATCTGAAAGAATACAATTTAAGGTTTAATTTCTAGGCCAGGCGTGGTGGCTCACGCCTGTAATGCTAGCACTCTGGGAAGCTGAGGTAGGTGGATTGCTTGAGCTCAGTTGTTCGAGACCAGCCTGAGCAAGTACAAGACACTATCTCTAAAAATAGCCAGGCCTGGGCAGTGCCCATAGCTCAGTGGATAGGGCACAGATCACATACACCCTGGCTGGCGGGTTCGAACCTGGCCTGGGCTTGCTAAAGAACAATGACAACTGCAACAAAAAAATAGCTGGGCATTGTGGCAGGAGTCTGTAGTCCCAGCTTCTTGGGAGGCTGAGGCAAGAGAATGGCTTAAGCCCAAGAGTTTGAGGTTGCTGTGAGCTGTGATGCCACAGCACTCTACTGAGGGCAACAGAGTGAGACTCTACCTTAAAAAAAAAAAAAAAAGCTGGGCATGGTGGCTCATGCCTGTAATCCCAGCACCGTGGGAGGCTGAGGAGGGAAAATTGCTTGAGCTCAGGAGTTCGTGACTTGCCTGAGCGAGAGTGAGACCCCCAACTCATGAAAAAAAAATGGAAAAACCCAGTTGGGCGCTGCTGCAAGTGCCTGTAATCCCAGCGGCTTCCGAGGGTGAGGCAGCGGAATGCCCACAGCCCAAGTCAGAGGTTGCAGTGAGCTACCATGCCCACTGCACTCTGCTCAGGAGCATAGGGTGGGACTGTGTCTCAACAACAACAAAAAAAAAAACAAAAAATGGAAAGAAAAGCCAGGTCTGTAGTCCTAGCCACTTGGAAGGCTGAAACAAGAGAATCACTTGAACCTAAGAGTTTAAGATTGCTATGAGCTGTGATGCCATGGCACTCTACCAAGGATGTCAAAGTAAAGACTCTTGTCTCAAAAAAAAAGTTTAATTTCTGCCCAGAAAAATTCTGAATAAATTATCTGTCATTAAACTAAGTTTTAGTAATACTAATAGCAGTGCTAAAGTATCTAAATGAAAAAAGTTACCTAAAAATCATTTATCATTGCTATCAGCACAAGAATGCAATGTGAGATATCCCTCAATAACATGGAAATAAAAGATATTAACAATGTCTTTTAGTCAACCATAAAACCAGAGTAGGATCAGATACGTAATATGGCCTGTTTGAATACAAGTATATTAACGAAGCTAGAAAAACCAAGTCATATTCCGAAATAAAACTAAAAAATACATGAATAATTAAGTTTTTAAAAATCTAGAAAAAGATTATATGGTGGGTAGGAGTAGTATTTTTGTTTGTTTGTTTTTTTGAGATAGTCTCCAGCTGTCACCCTGGGTTGAGTGCTGTGTGTCACAGCTCACAGCAACCTCGAACTCTTGGGTTTAAGTGATTCTCTTATCTCAGCCTCCCAAGTAGCTGGGAATACAGGTACCTGCTACGATGCTCTGCTATGTTGTTGTTGCAGTTGTCATTGTTTTAGCAGGCCGGGGCCGGGTTTGAAGCCACTGAGCTACCGGCACCACCCTAGGAGTGGTATTGATATTGGTATGTTATGAAAGAGGGACAGAAGCTAATTTTTCTTAATCTCCTCTACCTACTCCCCAAAAGGAAATACTAATGCCACCTATTAAAGAAGAGCTCAGAAAGCCTTTGTTTATGGATTTTAATTTTTTAGATTTCCACTAAAGGAATTCAAATTCCTTTGTCCTGATTTTAAATTTGGTATAAAGAAAATACTTATGTTTCAAGGCAAGTTTGTCTACAGAAAGATAATGCACAGATCTGAGTTCATGTTACAATTGTATTTCCTACTATAAATGAATAAAGCAGCCTATTGGTGTCTGAATATCATCTGGAACTTGATATATTGAGTCTTCTTGCCTTCTCTCCTTCTGTAGCATCCAACTGTCAATGCATCAAAAAAATCGTGAGACCACCTTCAAAATACAGAACCTAACCTGTATTTAATTCCTTCACCACTAGTCTAAACCACCATCATCTCTCATGTTCTTGTTCTCCCTGCTTCAACTCTTGCCCAACTACTATCTATTTTCTACAAACCAGCCACAGTGATTTTAAAATATAATTGAGAACATGCTGTTTCTTTACCTATTCAATGGCTGCTTTTTCACTCTAGGAAAATCTAAAATTTTACTACATCCCACAAGTCTTACAGACCTGGTTCATAGCTGACTTTCAGAGTTCATCTCCTTCCACTCTCCTTGCGTGAGTCACACACTATCCTCTTTGCTGTGTCTCAAATACTCCACCCACATTTCCACCTCAAGATCTCTGCTGCCTGAAATGTGCTTTCCCCAGATTTCTATATGACTTTTCCCTCTAACCTCCTCAAGGCATCCTCCAAATGTCACCTTATCAATGTCATTCCCTACTATTAACATTTATTCCCTACTATTTATTGAGCAATTACTAATGTGAAGATTAAAAGCTTAGTAGTCTAAAAGAAATGAAACCTTATGGTCATGTAACTTATGCAAAAATAGTCATAGCAGCTTTTTTTGTAATACCCCCAAATTGGCACCAACCAAAATGTCCTTCAATGGGGTGAATATATAAATCTGTGGCACGTTCATGCCAATAATATTTAGAAATAAAAAGGAATGGAATATTGATATAAGCAACAATCTAGATAAATCTTCAAAGGCTTATGCTGAATCTGGAGCTGAGCAGAAAAAGTCTATCTCAAAAGGTGACATATGTATGATTCTTTCATAATCATTCTTGAAATGGCAAAATTGTATCAATGGAGGACAAACCAGTGGTTGCTAGAGATTAAGGAGGGGATTAGAGTGGGAGGAAGGCAGGAGGACAACATGAAAGAACACTGTGGAGACAGTACGCTCGGTATCTTGACTGTTAGCAGTGTTGGTATAGTGTCTGTGGAAGAAGTTACATCAGTTGTAAAGAATACTACAACTGCATGTGAAGTTGCACATTATTTCAAGATAAAAGACTAATTAAAAAAAAAAGATTTAGACACAAGTCAATGTGATAGGTTCAAATCCTGGGTCTGCCACTTATTAGCTTTGAAAGCTGGACTGAGTTACCACCTCTATATCCCTGTTTCTTCATCAATCGAGAGAATAATAGTACCTATCTCTTAAGTTTGTTTGAGGTGCTTAAATACATGTAAAAATATTAAATGGTATGTGGCCCAGAATAAGTGCTATATAAGTATCAGATATTATTAATAACTCTTCAGAAAATAATGGCTGTCGGCTTGGTGCCCCTAACTCAGTGAGTAGGACACCAGCCACATACACCGAGGCTGGCAGGTTGGAGCCCGGCCCAGGCCTGCTAAACAACAATGACAAATTCAACCAAAAAATAGTCAGGTGTTGTGGCGGATACCTATAGTCCCAGCTACTTGGGAGGCTGAGGCAAGAAAATAGCTTAAGCCGAAGAGTTTGTGATTGCTATGAGCTGTGATGCCACGGTACTCTACTGAGGGCGATAGCTTGAGACTCTTGTCTCAAAAAAAAAAGGTGTACTTTCAATTCTCAAGTGACACCTTTTCAAGGTGAAACTGTTCATGCCTCTCTGTTAACTTCTGATGACTGCATATAATCCATAGTTTCTTGCTTTGTGACAGGATAACTCCAGTCTCAGCCTCCGTTGTTACATGACCTTGTGTGTGTGTCCAAATCTGATTGTTCTTACCAAGACACCATTCATTAAATTAGGATTTAGCGTGACCTTAACTAATAAAGATCCTGTTTGCAAAAACCCTCACATTCATAGATTCTACAAGTTAGGATTTAAACATATCTTTTGGAGGAACACAATTCAACCCCCAATGCCTACCAAAACCAAAGCTCCTCATTGAATTGGTTGGCTTCAAGTCTGGGGTAGGGAAGGTATAAGATGAACCTAGAGCAGTGGTTCTCAACTTTCCTAATGCCGCGACATTTTAATACAGTTCTTCATGTCGTGGTGACCCCTAACCATAAAATTATTTTCATTGCTACTTCATAACTATAATTTGCTACTGTTATGAATCGTAAGGTAAATATCTGATATGCAGGATGTATTTTCATTGTTACAAAGGGGTTGAGACCTATAGATTGAGAACTGCTGACTTAGAGTATCTTATGATGTCAGCAAATACAATAATGCTCAAAAATCAAATGGGTTGTTTGTTGTAATTATGTAGAAGCTAGCTTGAAGGGTTTCCCTCTGGTCATATCTGGGAAAATTTGAGCATAAAAAATTAAATACAATAATTAATTATTGACTATTGAAAACAAAAGGAATGCATGAGATCATTTTGATCATCGATGGAGAAATAGATGAATGGATAGAGCAGAAAGATATTTGAAGACAGTGGAATGCCAAAGGTTTACTGGCAAATGTGGAGGGTGTGCTAGAGTTGGGAGAAAAAAAAGTCTATTGTTTTGTAGTTGTCATAGTCAAGATTAGAATAGGCAACAATCATCAGCAAATATAGTATCAAAGAGGACATACTGATGAAGAATAGCATAGTTACATGGTCTTGAAATGTCTTCCCAGAGAGTGTTTATTAGTTGTAGGGGAGGAATGAAAAACAGCAGTGCAGTGGAGAAATCAGGTTGACTTAACCATTAACTGGATAATCAAGATTTATCTGTTGTTACCATTTTGTTTATCATTTGTGTTCACGCTTATATATATATATATATATATTTTGTTTTTTTTTTTTTTTTTTTTTTTAGAAAGAGCATAAAGCTGTCACCCTGAATAGAGTGCTTGGCATCATAGCTCACAGCAACCTCCAATTCCTGGGCTCAAGCGAGTCTCTTGCCTCCGCCTCCAAGTAGCTGGGACTACAGGCGCCCGCCACAACGCCCGGCCATTTTTTGGTTGCAGCCATGGTTGTTTGATGGGCCCAGGCTGGTGTACATGGCTGGCACCTTAGCCTGTTGAGCCACAGGCGCCGAGCTGTGTTCACGCTTATTCTCTCTATCTTGGTATTACATATTTCTAATATTCTGTTATGATTAAGTTGAGACACATCTATGCACATATCTATGTATGTATATATACATACATAGATATCATGTCTCAACTTAATCATAAGAGAATATTAGAAATAGGTACATACATATATATGTACATACATATATGTCTGTATATAGATGTATATACATAGATATATAAATGGATATGCATAGATATATACACACACACACACACACACACACACAGAAACCTACATACACACATAGGGTGGCCACGTCAACATTTTGAGTTTGGATTTCTGGCCTCTTGAACTATGAGAGAATAAAGGGAATCAGAGCAAATCATAGGCAATCATAGTGGGAAATGGCACTGGGTGTCACATACTAATTGCTCCTTTGGTCTTCTCAGCAATATAGCTTGTTAAATATATGCATACATATTTTCACATACATAAAAACATATACAAAAAACACACACATGCACATCAATGTACACATATACATAAACATATGAAGGCTGTCTGGAAAGTATCCAGCCATGTAATATGAAAAAGAGACATATCTGGCTGGATACTTTCCAGACAGCCTTATATATCTGCAAAGATAACTACCAACTCATCCACATAGTGTTCTTTCCTGTCTTCTCCATTCTTTATCTGTGTTCTTTTCTTCCATAGTGAGAAGAACCCAGGCTTATAACAAGATCAACTCATTCATTTGCTCAAAATAGTTTCAGAATGAGTTTCCCCATACCACTAAATAAACATGCAAAAAAAGAGTTGAAGATTTGTTTTCGATTCTTCCCTCCCATCCCATCTATCCCAAACTGCAGACATATACTCCAAGGCTACATTCATAAATTCATTGGATTAGTCCTCCCTTCTTCCTTCCTCACTTCTTTCCTTTTCATCCTTCTTCAGTATGATTATAATATTCATTTCACTTTTCAATTAAGTTCATTTCTTTTAGTTTGTTGATAATTTTAGGTCCCCCATCTTACTGATATCAGTTTTACTTAACCATTTGAATTTATAGGAGATTAACATGCTTTCAAAAATTGAAACTATACCAAAAAAGTATACTCCCAGAAGTGTCATTATCTCTCATACCCCTTCCACCTAACTTTCCCTTCTACCTCGTGTAACCTATTTTATTGTATTGTTTCCTGCTTTATCCATCCTGTATATGTGCATGTTTTATTCTCCCTTTTCTTTCCATAACAGGTAGCACTATATATGCCCTTTTTCACTTTTGTGGACTATTTCCTAGAAATCATTCCATATGTCTTGTTTATTCAACTAATCTTTTATAATTGGTCACTTACATGGTATCCAAAATTTTGCAAGTATTAATAATACTACAATGAATAACCTTGGCAAAATTATTTCCAAATATCACAAGGATTATATTAGTATTTGGGTTATACTAATTCTGACATGCAGAGGTTTATGTTGCTCTCAGGTATAATGGGGGAGTGTCATAGAGGAATAGTTAGTGACATGAGCAAAGAAACAAAAATCATGTTATAGTATGATGCAATTGTATGAAAACTCAAAGAGACAGTCACATGCACATAAAAATGAACATGTGTATTGGATTGTGGGTGATTTTAATATTTTCTACATTTCTCAAAAAATAAAAATAAAGGATGGCCATGGTGGCTCACGCCTGTAATTCGAACACTCTGGGAGGCCGAGGCAGGTGGATTGCCTGAGCTCCTGGTTTCAATATCAGCCTGAGCAAGAGCAAGACCTCACCAGGCATCGTGGTGGGCACCTGTAGTCTCAGGACTCGGGAGGCTGAGGCAAGAGAATTGCTTGAACACAGGAGTTTGAGGTTGTTGTGAGCTATGATGCCATGTCACTCTTCCAAAGGTGACAAAGTGAGAGACTGTCTCAATATATATATATATATACATATATATATAGATGTATTTGCAATAAAAAAGAGGGATTTCTATTTCTGGCAGTTAAGCTGAGTAGGTATCCAAACATAGCCTTTTTGCTGAGGATAACAAATAATGCTGGGTTAAAATAAGAAGACATCAAAAGAATCTTTTTTTTGAAATACACTGCTGGGTTGACACAGAATACTTAGAAAGCTAAAACAAAGTAAAAATGGAAATCCAGATAGCCGGGCATTGTGGCAGGCACCTGTAGTCCCAGCTACTTGGGAGGCTAAGGCAAGAGGATCCCTTGAGCCCAAGAGTCTGAGGTTGCGGTGAGCTATCATGATACCACACTACTCAACCCCATGGCAAAAGAGTGAAACTCTCTCAAAAAAGAAAGAAAAGAAATCCAGAGAGGTAAATACTCAAATATCCTTCCTTCTGAGGGATATGCCAACCCCTATGAATTGAACTTCATTTTCATAGCCATGTATAGAACTGGCAGTGATATGCTAGAGCCTGCTAGAGGATGCTAACTGTGTATGTGTTTTCCCAACTTCATGTTTTAGTGACTTCGGGTTGGTAGCCTCAATTAGTCATAGTATGAAACTGAAAAATATGACAAAGCGCACTTTTTCTCCCAGGAGAATTTTGACGTATTTATTTGCATACCACTGACCTGAAGGTTTTGGAGATAAATCCTAGATATACTGAAGATAGAAAGTCCAATTAGACTCTTCACATAAAGGTGGGACTCTAAAGAGCTACATGCTGAGTGTAAGAGTTAAACAGAATAAGGCCTATCCCACAGAAAGAACGAGCAAGGAAATTAGACTGTTTCAAGCTGGATGTTGGGTAGAGGTAAAAATTATCTTCCCTGAGAATTTAACCGCAAGCCCACTCTCATGAAAGTTTATAGATCTGAAGCTCATGTTACCTATGCAGCCCACAAAACTTTAATTTTAAAATTTATATGAATATGTTCTCAGGTTGACAGTATCCCCAGGCCTTTGGCAGATTCAAATGTAAATATTCTCTTTGGAAATATATCTTCATCTCAGCCTCAGAAATTACCACAAATAATGAATACAAGCTAACACACAGGAAAATAAGGTAACTTGAGTCAGCGCCAGTGGAAACCACAGATAGCAAAACCAGAACTGCAAAAATTGTTAATATTGGGTTAAGCACCAAAATAGAAAATGTTTAATAGATTTAAAGAAATATAATAGAAAAGATTGTAACTATGAGATAGAAGCTAAAGTATCAAAAGGATAACATAAATCAATTTGAGAAAAAAGTGAAAATGCAAAAAATAAATATTAAAACCCAGTAGATAGGTAAAACAGAATATTAGACACTGCTGACAACATAATTAGCAAAATCAGAAGACAGAGCAGAAGAAATTACCCAGAACACAGCAAAAAAGACAAAGAAAGGGAAACTATATAAGTTAAGAAATGTGGTAACCTCACAGTAACCTCAAACCCTTGGGCAAGCAATCCTCTTGACTCAGCCTCCTGAGTAGCTGAGATTACAAGCACTCACCACAATGACCAGCTATTTTTAGAGACAAGGTCTTACTCTGGGTCAGGTTGGTCTTGAATTTGTAAGCTCAGGAGATCCACACGCCTCAGCCTCCTAGAGTGCTAGGATTACAGGTGTAAGCCACTGCGCTCGGCCATTCTCTGTGTTTTTAAGTAAAGATTTAATTTGGGAATAATTTTATATATATAGAAACATTGCAAGTATGATATACAGCATTCACATGTATCCACGATCTAGTTGGTGCTAATGTTAATGCTTACATTAGCATGGTACCTTTGTCCAAACTAAGAAACCAAAGGTGATGTATTATTATTAACTAAAGTCAAGACTTCATTTAGATTTTACTACTTTTTACACTAGTATCCTCTTTCTATTCTGGATCCAGTCTAGGAAACCACATCATATTTTGTTGTCATATTTCTGTAGTCTCCTTCTATTAGTGACAAGTTCTTAACCTTTTCTCATTTTTCATTACCCTGACAGTTTTGAGGATTACTATTAAGGTATTTTACAAATATCCATCAGTGTGGATTTGGCTGATCATTTCCTCATGAATATAGGTTTGAAGGAAAACAACTAGAGAGGCAAAATTTCCTTCTCTTCATACCAACATGACTTCTCACTGATAATATTAACCATGATCACTTGGTTAACATAGTCAATTGCCGGCTCGGCTCCTGTGGCTCAATGGACTAAGGTGCCAGCCATGTACACCTGAGCTGGCAGGTTCAAATCCAGCCCAGGCCCGCCAAACAACAATGATGGCTGCAACCAAAAAATGGCCGGGCGTTGTGGCGGGCGCCTGTGGTCCCAGCTACTTGGGAGGCGGAGGCAGGAGACTCACTTAAGCCCAGGAATTGGAGGTTGCTGTGAGCTGTGATGCCACAGCGCTCTATCCAGGGTGACAGCTTGAGGCTCTGTCTCGAAAAAAGAAAAAAAAAAAATTAACATAGTCAATTGCCAGGTTTCTTCAATGGAAGTGAAGTTAGTAATTTTTCCTGTTCCAAAATCCATTCTTTGTATGTGATTCACTCTAAAGGGAAGTAAGACTATCTTCTAGAGAGGGAAATACATTATTTAAAATTCTTCTGTAACAGTTGGGTGCGGTGGCTCACGTCTGTAATCCTAGCACTCTGGGAGGTCACGGCAGGTGGTTTGCCTGAGCTCAGGAGTTTGAGACCAGCCTGTGCAAGAGCAAGGCCTTGTCTCTACTTAAAAACAGAAACATTAGCTGGGTGTAGTGGTGGGCACCTATAGGCCCCAGCTATTCAGGAGGCTGAGACCAGAAGATCGCTTGAGCCCAAGAGTTTGAGGTTGCTGTAAGCTATGATGACACTATGGGCACTCTACCCAGGGCGACAGAGTGACACTCTTTCTCAAAAAGGAAAACAAAAGGCTAAACATGAGTTCATACTTATATCTCCAACTCTAATCTCTCTAGCTCTCCTCTCTTGCCTGTTTTGTTTACCTGTAACATCCCTTTCTGATAGTAATAAACTTGGCTTCTTCCATCCATCATCTATTTACTTATTTATTCAAACCCACTACATACGCAAAAAGAATTCAGAATTGTTAACTCATACCCCATGAGAAAAAATTTACCAACTATAATAGAATACAGTGTTTCTATAGTGTTCCTTTGTCTTTAGCTTTATATTTTTCAGTCAAAACACCATTCTCCAAAGGTAATAGGTCAGCTCCTTTCCCCCTAGCCATTCAGTGAGGTTATGTCATACACTTGTAATACAATTAGACTCATTTGTCACAGTCTGCACTCCATCCCGAAACCCCCAACATTAAACAAAATTTGCATACATTAAAATTAATCCCTTGAGATGTACAGTTCTATGGTCTTTAACAGATGAGTAGAATCATGTACCCACTACTGTAGAACCATACAGCACAGTACCATCACCCTCAAACTTGTTCTTTGTATGACCTTTGCAGTCAATTACTTTTCTTGCACATCATTTAGAATTTTAATATCTTAAGTGATTCATAAATCATTCTTAAATGATTAAAAATTCACAGAATAAAACCTAAAACTGTAAGGAGAGTTATTGCTTAAAAGTTAAGTTGTAGGAAGAATTACTGCTTAAAATTTATTAGCATTGAGGGCTTATAATACAGCAATTTAGCATTCTAGACAGGAGATCAAACATCTAAATTCCTTAATTACCTCCTCCATGGTATTCTACAACATGTAAGATTATGAGATCAACTTTGACATTTTTCATGGTACAAAGATTAGGGTTCTACTCCTCAGCACCTATTTTCTGAATCTATAAAATATTTACCAAGAATGGAACCTATAAGCTTTGCTCCTAAAAGAGGATTCAGATTGAATTAATTGTTTATTAGAGAAATATTAAAAACAAAACTACAGTGTAGTAATAGGAAGCTGGAAAGCTATCTTAGAGGCTATTCAACTCACTCTATCAATTATGTGATTATCAGGTCTTAATAGATATGCTATGTATGACAGCTGCACCGTTTCATGGGGCTGTTCTTGAACTCCTGGCCTCAAGGGAGTCTCCTGCCTTGGTCTCCCGAAGTGCTAGAATTACAAGCCGAAGCCACCACGCTTGGCCTGAAAGTTTCCATTTTATTTACATTTCATAGTGTGTTAGGTGTACGCATTTCACATGCTACAGGTTTTGAGAACCATGTCCCAAAAAGGCAGTATTATCTGCAGAAGGTGATTAACTATGTACATCTAAGCAGTATAATCTATTTTGTGATGGTATTATCCTCAGTTAAGAACTTTGTTTTTAGCTTCCTCCCCCTGGTAGTAGTATGTGGATGGATAACTTTAAAAAATACATTCAGACAGCATCTTAAGGTTTATAGCTATTAGAGTCGATTGTAGGTAGGCAATCTGAGGATAGAAGAAGATTTAATGAAATAGAAGCAGATTTCAAAACTCTTCTAATGGAAGCACTTGCCTCCTATAGTTCTCTTTTTTTCTCCCCAAATGCAATTACAACCATTACATCACTGTAAATTACATGCTGAGGTTATCTCAGTAGGTATCTGCCAAATGTAAAACTTACAGAAGGTCTTCAATGTAATAATGATGTTTTATCATTTTAATTACAAACTCTTTAAAAAACTCCCTAAAGTGTACCAATTGGGGTGGTCTAAATTAACAGTGTCTTGGTAGCCCAAGGGTAGCAAAAATAGATTGAACTACCAAATTTCATCATACTTATAGCAGCTGTCTTCCTGCCTCTAGGAAGCTAAGTATTTAACAAAGCAGACAGCTTGGCATTGGCATCTGATTAGCAGTGTGTGTATTGTCAGATAGAATGTGCTTGGCTCTTTTGTTCCAGGGTTAGACTGGAAATCTGGAGAGCAGAGGCATCATGTAACTTTATTCTTGAAGCTTCTAAAAGGTAAATAAACTGTGATACCTCCTCTGGTATTATACCTGAAAGACTGATTGATGCTTTTCTAGTAATATGCTTTACTACACTCTAAAAAATTTAAAACAAAGGATTTTATTTTTTGGAAAAAATACCTCGAAGATCAAAAGAGGCCAATCCTAAATTCACATTAGGTAAATATTTTATATATCAAAAACATTTTTCCAATAGGGTGCTTTGCATATTGAGTTTTGTAATTAAAATACTTAAGTTTGTGAAGTTGAAGAATGGTTATTTTAGAATGTGTAAATACAAGATTCTATTCTTAAAAATATGAAGTTTAAATGAAGACAGATTTTTTTTCTAACGTCATATGAAAATCTCACTGGAAAAATAAAACTGTAAGAATAATATAATTTTGATGGAAGTGCGCAAACATTAAACTATAACAGGGTAACTCTCATTACCTTTTCTTCACAAATTTCTTCGAAAATTTATTACAAATGATTGTGCTTACTGGCAGAGTTCAAAATCAGTAGAGTCCATGCAAACAATCTATTTCAATGAGAAGTACATTCTTTTACTCTATCAAATCCATCGGAGGTAATCAGACTGGATGTTTTATTCAACAGGGCTGAAGAAAATTGTTCTACAATAGGTTAATTCAAAATGGCAGCATAGAAAATGCATCTGTCAGTGGGGATCAAATTACAGGGCAAGCTCCTCTCAATGCTTAGAAAAACAAGTCTGCAGTTCTACAGATTATGTGCCTGTGTGTGTTTAAAGGGGTGGGAAAGGAGCTAAATATCTGAGCTAACCTCCAATTAAAGTCAATCATAAAAACAGCCAATTTAATGAGTGCGGATTTCTTTGGGTAATTATAACACCAACCACTTTTTTCTCTTTTAAATCTGTAATTCTGCCTTCTTGTTATTGCTTGCTTTGTCATTAATCGCCTCAGGACCTTGATTTCCTAGCAACAGACTGCCACCAAACATTTGGCTCCTGTTCAACATTTTCTTTGTGAAAAATGGCACTGCTGTTGCTGCCTGGGCTGCTGCAGCTAGACTAACTGTGTAAGTGCTCTAATAATGTATTCCACTGGAAAAAAATTCACATGATACAGGGTGCAATGACTGAGCTCAGTTAATTACTGAGCTGGGAAGTTTATCTACAACCAAAAAGATGTGTTGAGGGAAAGGGAACTATAAAGATTGAAAAGGTGTTCTTTCCATTATCAATAACCTGCAGGTGAGAATTTACAAATAAATATTTTTTTCCTTTTTGTACAAGTTCTCTATTTAAGTTTATTTAGAAATGGGTACAAAAGCCCGATATCCCCAAAATGTTATTAGATAAAATTCTTTCTCTACAAAGTAGCCCCAACGACACAAAGGATCAGAGAATAGTTTGCTGAAATTTTAAGAAGCAAAATAATGTTATTTTTTAGCTTTTACTTTTCTTCTGAAGGCAGAAATCATTTGTACACATAAATATGCTATGAGATAGGAAAATAAGGTTTTGATTTACAACATGAACATGAGATACTAAGAAAATAGAATGATTCAAATACTGCACTTTTATATGTTGTACACTTAAATAAATATTTAATAACTTACAAGGAAAAAAAGATGCTTATCACTATTTTGGAAATGATTCAAGTAGGAATGAAGAAATCAGCTCTCAGAATTAGAAACCCAGGGATCGGGTAAATTATTTTCCTTTTTTTCTTTTCCTAAGAAGATTTATCAAGATTGCCTTAGAAATACTACTACTCCCAGTAATGATAGTTATGGAAATTAACATGGCCTGTCAGATATGGTTCGCTGATGCCTTGCTTTAGTTCTCAGAAATACGGCTTTATAAGACTGGCATGTTTCAGGATTGCTGTCAGGAAATGATAATTTAATATCCCCAAGAGAACACTAAGTATTATGGAAGCATCTGTGAAACTAATAAGCCAGTGGACATTCTTATTTTCACCAATGTCTACATACCATCTAAAAAACTTCCTACAAAGTATAGTCCCAATTCAGCTCATCTGAGAACATGAAAATACTACATTCTCCTTTAAAACATCACAACCACCACCCTAACAGTCTGAAATAAAAACAAAATCAGGGAAAAATTTATAAAAGTGCACTAACGATTTAAGAAAACTTTTTGTTATATTCAGGTAGTTAAAATTTATAGAATTTCTTTCAAAGACAGCAAAGGAATTAATGATATTCAAATAGTTTTTAAGAATTCTATTTCAGGCTCGACTCCCATAGCACAGTGATTATGGTGCCAGCCACATACATTGAGGCTGATGGGTTCGAAACTGGCTTGGGCTGGCTAAACAACGACAACTGCAACAAAAAATAGCTGCACGTTGTGGTCCCAGCTACTTGGGAGTCTGATGCAAGAGAATCGGTTAAGCCCAAGAGTTGGATGTTGTTGTGAGCTGTGATGCCATAGCACTCTACCGAGGGTGACATAGTGAGACAGTCTCAAAAAAATTAAAAAATAAAGAATTCTATTTCTTTTTGGCAATACGTGCACATCATTTCACCACTGAGTCTGATTCCCAATCTTTAGTATATTTTTACAAAAACCAAATTGGCTGACATAAGAAAGACAGAAGCCAAGAGAAGTCACATGAGCCCAGGAGTTTGGGGTTGCTGTGACCTATGATGATGCCACAACATTCCATCCAGGGCAACAGAATGAGAATCTGTCTCAAAAAAAAAAAAAGGCAGATATACTATAGAATACTACTCAGACATAAAAAAGAACGAAATCATGTCTTTTGCAGCAACATGGATAGAACTAGAGGTCATAGGTGAAACAACTTAGAAACAGAGAGTCAAATACCTCATGTTCTCATAAGTAGGAATTAAATAATGTGTACAAATGGACACAGTAGGAGTAGAATGAAAGACCCTGGAGACTTGGAAGGTAGGAGGATGGGAAGGAATGAGGGATGAGAAATCACTGATGGACAATGAATACTCTTTGGGTGATGGTTACACAAAAATCCCACTAGGCAATATATCCATGTAACAAAGTTGCACTTATAACTTCTAAATCTGAGAGGGGACGTAAGGGGTAGGGGAGGGGAGGACAGACAAAGCGAATAAATATTCAGAATCGGCAAAGATTTAGAAATAGGGTTAAAAACTCAGATAAGGTCTAAAACCACCACTCTCAGCAATCAGTCTACCTGGAAAATGTTAGTTGACATTCATAAATAAGATAATACCTTAAAATTTTTATCTATTATGGCTTTCAAATTGATAAATATTAAACTTACAGGGAGCTACATATCTGTGAAAAAAATTATTTTTATTATTTTTTTGAGACAGAGTCTCAGTTCATCACTCTTGGTAGAGTGTCATGGTGTCACAGCTCACAGGAACCTCAAACTCTTGGGCTCAAGTGATTCTCTTGCCTCAGCCTCCCAAGTGGTTGGGACTACAGGAACTTGCCACAATGCTGGCTATTTTTAGAGGCAGGGTCTTGGTCTTGCTCTTGCTCCGGCTGGTCTCCAACTCCTGAGCTCAAGCAATCCACCCACCACAGCCTCCCAAAGTGCTAGGATTACAGGCGTGAGTCACCATGCCTGGTCCCATTATTACTATTATTATTATTATTATTTGAGAGAGAGACTTAAGCTGTTGCCTTGGGTAGAATGATGTGGTTTCATAACTCTCAGCAACCCCCAACTCTTGGGCTCAAATGTTCCTCTTGCTTCAGTTTTCCTATTTTTTTTTTTTTTTTTTTTTTAGTAGAGACAGGGTCTTGCTCTTGCTCACTCTGGTCTTAAACTCGTGAGCTCAAACTATCCACCCCCTTTGGCCTCCCAAAGTGCTAGGATTACAGGCATGAGCCACTGCACCCAGCCCTATTATTATTATTTTTGACAGAGTCCTTGCTCTGTCTCGTGGTCTAAAATACCAACATCATAGCTCAAGGCAACTTCAAACTGATGGGCTCAAGCAATCCTTTTGCTTCACTCTGCCAAGTAGTTGGGTCTACAGACTCAGGCCACCAAGGCCGGCTAATTTTTATGTGTTTTTTTTAGAGTTGGTTCTCACTCTTGCTCAAGCTGTTCTCTAACTATTGACCTCAAGCAATCTTCCCACCTTGGCCTCTGAAAGTGCTAGGATTGTAAGCATGAGCTACCGTTCCAGCCAAAAAATTTATTTTTCAGAGATAAATAATGGAAGAAATGGTGTTTGTAGATGATATGCGTAGTGTTCTGGAAAAGATGAACCAAAAAATTTGGGATGGGTTATTCTACATTTAACATTTGATTATTATTGTTTCAGTCATGTCCTTTAAACAATAATATTGTAAGATGGTCTTAAAATACTTATAGAATTAAGACAGAAATAACCGCTTAGAAAAATGAGTACTAAAAATGATTAATTAGGACAGTCAGGCTTGGGAGGATGGGCAAAAATCAGATGTCTGAGTGGGCAGGTGTGGTGGCCTATACCTCTAATCATAGCACTCTGGAAGGCTGAAGCGGGAGGATGGTTTGAGGTCAGGAGTTTGAGACCACTCTGAGCAAAAATGACACCCTGTCTCTACTAAAATTAGCCAGGCAAGGTGGCATGTGCCTATAGTCCCAGCTACATGGCGGTGGAGGGGATGGTAAGAGTCAAATGTAGGAACCCCACCCAAATAAAGCGGACCACCTAAATGGATCAACCCCCACCCTTCCCACAGATGTCCTACCCTGGAAATGTGACTGGATCAACCTCCTACCCTTCCAAGGGATATCCCGTCTAAGAAAGGTGAATGGGCCAACTCCCCCACCCTTCCAACCTTTAAAACCCCACTCCACCATTTCTTTCTTGAACTCAGCTTGCCCTCATCGGGGTAGAATAAAGGCTGCTGTTGCCCACACAGAACCTGGATTCCATTTTCCTTTTGTCTCCAATTTCAGAGCAATTTTTATTTTCGGTCTTTGACCTCTTGCAGGGGGGGGGGGAGGGATGAGGCAGAAGACTACTTAAGCATAGGAGTTTTACGACACCACTATACTCTAGCTAGGGTGACAGTGAGACCCTGTCTCAAAATAATATAAATGAAATAAAATAAGCCTGAGGCCAAACACGGTGTTTCACACCTGTAATCCTAGCACTATGGGAGGCCCAGATGGGAGGATTGTTTGAGCTCAAGAGTTCAAGACCAGCCTGAGCAAGAGCAAGACTCCATTTCTAAAAATAGCCAGGCGTGGTAGTGTGTGGCTATAGTCCTAGCTACTTGGGAGGCTGGGACCAGAGAATCACTTGGTCCCAGGAGTTTGAGGTTGCTGAGATTTACAATGCTGTGGCACTCTACCGAGGGCAACATAGTGAGACTATCTCAAAAAATAAAATAAAATAAGCCTGAAATGAGGTCTGGTAGAGGAAAATGGAAAAGAGTTATAAAGTTGCAGAGAAAAGTTATGTAAGGGCTTATCAAAAGTTAAAGAAAACGTCTGCCAGAAACCTGTACAGAGAACAAGATAAAAAAATTTAAAGACACAGCAATGTATCATTGAGAACATCTTAAACTATTTAGGGTTTGTTACTATACCTAATTATATCAAGAGAATGTTAATGAAAAAGGGAATATGCTAAAGAAGACAGGAGCACGGCCTACAAGCACATGAAAAAATGCTCATCATCCTTAATCATCAGAGAATTGCAAATCAAAACTACCTTGAGATATCATCTAACTCCAGTAAGATTAGCCCACATAACAAAATCCCAAAACCAGAGATGTTGGCGTGGATGCGGAGAAAAGGGAACACTTCTACATTGCTGGTGGGAATGCAAACTAATATATTCCTTTTGGAAGGATGTTTGGAGAATACTTAGAGATCTAAAAATAGATCTGCCATTTGATTCTATAATTCCTTTACTAGGTATATACCCAGAAGACCAAAAATCACATCACAATAAAGATATCTGTACCAGAATGTTTATTGCAGCCCAATTCATAATTGCTAAGTCGTGGAAGAAGCCCAAGTGCCCATCGACCCACGAATGGATTAATAAATTGTGGTACATGTATA
>CAUYRH010045928.1:0-14402 GCA_963574655.1 Perodicticus potto
TCACAGCCACCTCCAACTCTTGGGCTTAAGCGATTCTCTTGCCTCAGCCTCCCAAGTAGCGGGGACTACAGGCACCCACCACAACGCCCGGCTATTTTTTGGGTGTAGGTGTCATTATGATTTGGCAGGCCCAGGCTGGATTCCAACCCGCCAACTCTGGTGTATGTGGCCGGTGCCTTAGTTGCTTGAGCGACAGGCGCCATGCTCATGGCTTGTATTTTTATTTATTATTTTGTTTTTTTAGAGACAGAGTCTCATTTTATTGCCCTCGGTAGAGTGCTATGGTGTCACAGCTCACAGCAACCTCCTGCTCTTGGGTTTAGGTGATTCTCTTGCCTAAGCCTCCCAAGTGGATGGGACTACAGGTGCCTGCCACAACGCCTGGCTATTTTTTGTTGCAATTTGGTCGAGGCTGGGTTCAAACCCACCACCCTTGGTATAACGGGGCCCGTGCCCTACCCACTGAACCACAGGTGCTGTCCGGCTTGTATTTTTAGCATCTGTACACCCACAACTGAATTTCTCACTAATAGTGCAAAGCAAGGAAAAATGTCTTTACTTCTTTTAGATAATAATTAATTTGGATTACCTAATTACAAGGTAGTTTCTGTCTCTTTTCTTTTCTTTTTTTGAGACAGAGTCTCTCCCTGTTGCCCAGGCTAGAGGGCAGTGGCATCATTACAGCTCACGGCAACTCAAACTCCTAGGCCCAAGCCCTCCCTACTGGCTCAGCCTCCCAAGTAGCTGAGACTACCAGTGCTGCAACCACACCTGGCTAATTTTTTTTTTTTTGAGACAGAGTATCATTATGTTGCCCTCAGTAGAGTGCTGTGATGTCATAGCTCACAGCAAGCTCAAACTCTTGGGCTTAAGTGATTCTCTTGCCTCAGCCTCCCAAGTAGCTGGGACTACAGGCGGCCGCCACAAGGCCTGGCTATTTTTTGTTGCAGTTATCATTGTTGTTTAGCTGGTCTGGGCCGGGTTCGAACCCACCAGCCTGGGTGTGTGGGGCCAGTGCCCTACATGCTGAGCTACAGGCGCCACCCCACACCTGGCTTATTGTTCTACTTTTTTGTGGAGGCAGGGGCTTACTCTTGCTCAGGCTGATCTGGCATGCCTGAGCTCAAGTGATCCTCCTCCCTTGGCCTCTCAGAGTGCTCGGTGTGAGCCAGTTTCTGTTTCTTTTTAGAGCAGCATATTCAAAGAAATGTAAAACAATTTTCTTGTTTTAAATAAAAAGTAATTCAATTTAAAATATGCTTTACCCAAAAGATGCCCAGAGATTTAGGGCTTTCAAATGGCTTGCTTAGGGTGGGCGCCTTTTGCTCAGTGGTCAGAGCGCTGTCCCCCTGAACAGGGGTTGGCAGGTTTGAACCCAGCCTGTGCCTGCTACACAAACAAAAAAAAATTATTTGCTTAATAACTGCTTTTTGGGCTCAGCGCCTGTGGCTCCACAGGCTAAGGCGCCAGCCACGTACACCTGAGCTGGCAGGTTCGAATCCAGCCCCGGCCCGCCAAACAACAATGACGGCTGCAAACAAAAAATGGCCAGGCGTTGTGGCGGGCGCCTGCAGTCCCAGTTGCTTGGGAGGCGGAGGCAGGAGACTTGCTTGATCCCAGGAGTTGGAGGTTGCTGTGAGCTGTGATGCCACGGCACTCTATCCAGGGTGACAGCTTGAGGCTCTGTCTCAAAAAAAGAAAAAAAGAAAAACAATAACTGCTTTTTGATTAAGGGAATTTAATCTTACATGTAACCTATTAACATTGCTATAAAGCTATTGTAATTTTTTAGAAGTATATCTTTGTCTCATACAGCTAATATGTGGAAGCATTTTTACTACAAAAATGCTCTATAAATTAGATTATATACCATTTTCAAAATTAGTTAGGTTTGATTATATTTGAATGCTACAGTGCTTACAGTGGATAGAACATGTGATTAAAATGCTGATAGATGGTTCAGCACCAGTTGCTCAGTGGGTAGGGCGCCAGCCACATGCACCCAGCTGGCAGTTTGAACCTGGCCCAGGCCTGCTAAACAACAATGACAACTATAACAACAACAAACATAACCAGGTGTTGTGTCGGGTGCCTATAGTCCCAGCTATTTGGGAGACTGAGGCAAGAGAATCACTTGAGCCCAAGAGTTTGAGGTTGCTGTGAGCTGTGATGTCACAGCACTCTACTGAGGGCTGGTAGTGAGGCTGTCTCAAAAAAAAAAAAAAAAAGGCTCGGCGCCTTTCACTTAACAGGCTAAGGCGCCAGTCACATACACCTGAGCTGGTGGGTTCGAATCCAGCCCGGGCTGCCAAAAAACAATGACGGCTACAACCAAAAAATGGCCGGGCGTTGTGGCGGGCACCTGTAGTCCCAGCTACTTGGGAGGCAGAGGCAGGAGACTCACTTGAGCCCAGGAATTGGAGGTTGCTGTGAGCTGTGATGCCACAGCTCTCTATCTAGAGTGACAACTTGAGGCTCTGTCTCAAAAAAAAAGAGAGAAAGAGAGAATATTTTCTTTCTTTTTTTTTTTTTTTTTGAGACAGAGTCACTATGTTGCCCTGTGTAGAGTGCTGTAACATCACAGCTCACAGCAACCTTCAACTCTTGGGCTTAAGCCATTCTCTTGCTTTGGCCTTCCGAGTAACTAGGACTACAGGCACCTGCCACAACACACAGCTATTTTTAGAGATGGAGATCTCTTTCCTATTTAGGCTGGTCTTGAACCCATGAGCATAGGCAATCCACCCACTTCAGCCTCCCAGAGTGTTAGGATTACAGGCATGAGCCACCGCACCCTGCCTTCCTATTGTTACATTTTTTTTTTTTTTTTTTTTCAGTTTTTGGCTAGGGCTGGGTTTGAACCTGCCACCTCCGGCATATGGGGCCGGCACCCTCCCCACTGAGCCACAGGACCTGCCCTGTTTTTTTTTTTTTTTTTGAGACAGAGTCTCACTTTGTCGCCCTCTAGAGTGCTGTAGAGTCACAGCTCACAGCAACCTCAAACTCTTAGGCTTAAGCAACTCTCTTGCCTCAGCCTCCCTCGTAGCTGGGACTACAGGTGCCCACCACAAGGCCGGGCTATTTTTTGTTGCAGTTGTCATTGTTGTTTAGCTGGCCCGGGCAGCGTTTGAACCCACCAGCCTCGGTGTATGTGGCTGGCGTTGTTACCACTGTGCTACGGGTGCCCGGTGCCGAGCCCCTGTTGTCACATTTTAAATTATAAATTACATACAGAAATACCTATAAACCTGAACTTTTATGATGAGCTAAATGTCTAAGGAAAGTCAGAGACACAGGGAAGTGTAAATTGATGGCTTCAGTTAAGCCTTTGGTTTTTGATCCTAGCACGAAAGCACTCCTGTATCTCCAGTGGTCACTGCAATGCTTTAACTGCAATTACCAAAAAGAAAGTACAGTAGCGATCTCGGCAGCACTGAATGCCTGCCAAGATAGAGAAGCCCGACTGCGGGAAGCAGCACCACCTAGGGGTTGAATTTGTTTCTTACAAGAGGCGAGCATTTCAAAAAATAGCCTGGGTCACTCATTAGACCAGGCCTTTAGCAAACTGATAAAAGTTTAGACTTCAAATGATGGATTTGGAAAAGATATGACACTCTTGTATGATACACATTCCTTACTAAATTGTGATTGGATATTTGAGACGTTTCAGTGGCAACGGTTTAGCGTCTGTTATGATCATTTAATGTTGGCATTATGGTGTCTAAAACATAACTTGATAGGACTGGGTGCGGTGGTTCATGTAATCCTAGCACTCTAGGAGGCCGAGGCGGGTGGATTGCCTGAGTTCACGGCTTTGAGATCAGCCTAAGCCAGAGTGAGACCTCTGTCTCTAAAAATACCTGGGCCTTGTGGCAGGCGCCTGTAGTCCCAGCTACTTGGGAGGCTAAGGCAAGAGAATTACTTGAACCCAAGAGTTTGAGGTTGCTGTGAGCTATGATGCCACAACACTTTACTGAGGGGGACAAAATGAGACTGTCTCAAAACAATAAATAAATAAATATATAAATAAAAATAAAATATAACTCCATAAAAACCACACAATCATTGAAGTCCTGTCTACTCTGATCTAAAAGAAACCTATGTTAACACTTGTTAGTTTCACCAGTTCTGGGAACTGGGGACAGAAACCCTTGGATTGAACTGTGTAGTTGCTTCACTTAAGCCAAGAATCTGGGGCTGGGTATGGCATGATTTCCTTTCCTTAGTTTTGCAGAGCAATCTTCTTTTTGGGAGGCCCAGGTGGTTACCAGTGAGAGCAGTTTGCCAAACACAGTCCCTGGAGTTAATTAGGAGACATGATGCAGCAGGCTTCAGAGTGTACTGAACCCTGTGTGTTATAGGCACAGTCCTGTCCCAGCCTGGCATGATGTGTGTCTCTGAGAGGGAGAGGAGGGGAGGATGGTATCTCTGATGAACACCTACATACCCTGGAGACTCGACAAAAACTTCCTTCCCATGATTTTTATTATTCCCGTCTGAAACCCATAGAGAGGAGAATAGCTTTGGTTTTGTTTATTCCAAATGAACCTATTTAATAGAAAACATGGACTCTCTGAAACGCACATGTGATTATTCTGAACAAGACTATTACTTGTGTGTGTATGTTTTGAAGGCGAGTACATATCCTTGCAGGATACACATACCCATATATTTAACATATAGAATTAGAGAATTATCTCAATCTGTGGGATGGAGACATAAAATAAGAGAGTTTCATTTTGTCCCCCTCAGTAGAGTGCTGTGACATCATAGCTCACAGCAAGAGTCATGGAAAGATCCCATCAACTTAGTTTTAGTCATTGTGCCGAAACTAGCAGTAACATCTTGGTGAGTGTGAGTCAAGAGAACTAAAGTCCAGTAGCAAACCATAATGCGGAAAAACCCAGCACAGGTGAAATTGAGACAAATTGAGACAAATTTTCCTTTCAATAGCAGATGTTATTTTGATATCACCTTACTATTTTATTTTATCCATGTCTTTATGGTGTTTTGAATACATGTTTGAAAGGCAACAGGCTTCATTCAATTTAATTATTTAGTGCTTTCTTTGGACTGTAATGAACTAGAACCTGGAATACAATAAACCAGGTCTTGATTAAAGTCCAAAATGATTAGTTTAAAGTCCAAAATGATTGTCACAATTATTTTTCCCTGAACATTAAACTTAATTGTAGAGGTGAGACTTTTCTGTCTTACCATTTGTCCAAAATGATTAGTTTAAAGTCCAAAATGATTGTCACAATTATTTTTCACTGAACATTAAACTTAATTGTAGAGGTGAGACTTTTCTGTCCAGAATTTTTCTAGCCCTAATATATAATTATAAATGTGGTAGGCTTATAGTGTCAGTTACGTTAAAATTTGTGGAAGGTACTATGTAGGAAATAAAATCAGTGGATTTTTTTTGAGTCTTCTAAATTCAGTTCATACCAAGTGAATGGCTATGTAAGCATGTAATTTCTTTCCTTTTTTTTTTTTTGAGACAGTCTCACTTTGTCACCCTCAGTAGAGTGCCATGGTGTCATAGCTCACAACAACCTCAGACTCTTGGGCTCAAGTGATTCTCTTGCCTCAGACTCCCCAGCAGCTGGGACCATAGGCACCCGCCACAACACCCAGCTATTTTTTTGTTGTTGTTGTCATTGTTGTTTAGCAGGCCTGGGACAGGTTTGAACCCACCAGCCCTGGTGCATGTGGCTGGCACCATAACCACTAAGCTATGGGCACCAAGTCCATTTTTAGAGAGCAGGTCTAGCTCTGGCCCAGGCTGGTCTAAACTCCTGAGCTCAGGCAATTCACCCACCTTGGCCTCCAAGACTGTTAGGATTACAGGCCTGAGCCATGGTACCCAGCCCAAGGATGTAATTTCTTTTTCTTTCTTTCTTTTTTTTTTTTTTTGTAGAGACAGAGTCTCACTTTATCACCCTCTGTAGAGTACCGTGGCATCACACAGCTCACAGCAACCTCCAGCTCCTGAGCTTAGGCGATTCTCCTGCCTCAGCCTCCCGAGTAGCTGGGACTACAGGCGATCGCCACAATGCATGGCTATTTTTCTGTTTTTGCAGTTCGGCCGAGGCCGGGTTTGAACCCCCTACCTTCGGTATATGGGGCCTGCGCCCTACTCGATGAGGCACAGGCGCCGCCCAAGGATGTAATTTCTAATACACATTCATTTCTTCTGTATACTGATACTTCTTATGAGAGGCTCGAAATAATTCTATCAGAAGACAAAATCAGTAAGATTTCAATCCTTTCAATTGGGAAGGCAGTCAGGACAAACAGAATTACACCGACGGACAGACAAGTGATGGATTTAGATCCATACATTTGAGGGGGGGTCAATATGCCTTATCTCTTCATTTTATTTATTTGGAGACAGAGTCTCATCTTGTCACCCTCAGCAGTGTGCCGTGGCGTCACAGCTCACAGCAACCTCCAACTCCTGGGCCAAGATGATTCTCCTGCCTCAGCCTCCCGAGTAGCTGGGACCACGGGCGCCCGCCACAACGCCCGGCTATAGCTGCACCTTGGCGGGGGCCGTGTTTGAACCCCCCACCCTTGGCACATGGGACTGGCGCCCAACCCACTGAGCCACAGGCACCGCCCAGCCTTATCTTTTTATTATGAAATATATCAAACAAAAATGTAGAGAAAATACTAATTATGTGTATACCTACCACTAAGCAGTGCGAAATCTTAAGATTTTTCTATGTTTGCTTTAACCTTACTTTTCAGGTTTCACCAAAGACACTTTCCCTGATTCTATACCCTCCTCCCAGAAGCAACCACCACCCTGAAGTTGCTATCTATCATTTTCTGCATGTTTCATACATCTATTCACCTGTATGTGACACCCCATATTATTTTGCATAGTGAAAATTATATAATAAGTTCGTGAACATTCAAGATCTATGAAATACTCCCTTAAAGTCTGGAGAAAGAAAATAAACATGATGACCACAGGGATAATTTTAGGAGTATGAATGATTTTCTGCTTTTCTAATTTTTTTTTTTTTATTTTCTAATTTTTGAAAGAGTAGTATTACTCTCATTTTGGGACCTCACCTAATGTGCACAACACAATGGCACATTTCAAAACTATTAAGAGTAGAGTATAAATGTCTTACCAGAACAAATAAATGAGGTGATGGTTATGTTAATCAGTTTGATGTAAGCATTCCACATTGTATATCAAGTCAGCACATTGTACCCCATAAATGCAGTAATGTACACAGTTATGATTTAATAAAAAATAATGCGGGCTCAGTGCCTGTGGCTCAAGTGGCTAAGGCGCCAGCCACATACACCTGAGCTGGTGGGTTCGAATCCAGCCTGGGCCCGCCAAACAACAATGACGGCTGCAACCAAAAATTAGCCAGGCGTTGTGGTGGGCACCTGTAGTCCCAGCTACTTGGGAGGCGGAGGCAGGAGATTCGCTTGAGCCCAGGAGTTGGAGGTTGCTGTGAGCTGTGATGCCATAGCACTCTACTCAGGGTGACAGCTTGAGGCTCTGTCTCAAAAAAAAAAAAAAATTGTGAACTTGGCCTAGAAAAAGTGCTACATACATCAAAAGAAAGAAAAAAAAAAGAGTAGTATTAAGAAAAAAAGAAAAAAGAAACAAAGAAAAAAAAAAAGAGTAGTATTACTCTCATTTCCAAGCAAACAGTTTTATCAAAAAATTAAGTGGACAGGAAGGTTCTTTTTCTCTTTTCTTAAGACAGAGTCTGTCACCCTGGGTAGAGTGCTGTGGCTGACAGCAACCTCAAATTCTTGGGCTTGCTCAAGCCGGTGGCCTTAGCTTTCCGAGTAGCTGGGACTACAGGCATCCACCACAATGTCCAGCTAATTTTTCTATTTTTTAGTAGAGATGGGTGGGGGGTGGGGGTGGGGTCTGGCTTTTGTTTTGATCTTGAACTGAGCTCAAGCAATCCACTGCTGGGCCTAGGAAAGTTCTTTTTAAAAAGAGCTCCTTGAGGCTCAGCGCCTGTAGCTCAAGTGACTAGGGCACCAGCCACATACACCAGAGTTGGCAGGTTCAAATCGAGCCCGGGCCCGCCAAACAATGACAAATATAACCAAAAAATAGCTGGGTGTTGTGGAGGACACCTGTAGTCCCAGCTACTTGGGAGGCTGAGGCAAGAGAATCACTTAAGCCCAAGAGTTGGAGGTTGCTGTGAGCTGTGACGCCATAGCACTCTACTCAGGGCAGACAGCTTGAGACTCTGTCTTTAAAAAAAAAAAAGCTCCTTGAGATGGCTCATGCCTGTAATCCTAGCACTCTGGGAGGCTGAAGCAGGTGGATTGCTTGAGCTCAGGAGTTTGAGACCAGCCTGAGCAAGAGTGAGACCCTGTCTCTACTAAAAATAGAACATTTAGGTCTATGTTGTGGTGAGGACCTATAGTTCCAGCTACTTGGGAGGCTGAGGGAAGAGGATCGCTTGAGCCCAAGAATTTGAAGTTGCTGTTAGCTATGATACAAGGGCACTCTACCCAGGGCGACAAAGTGAGACTGTCTGAAAAATAAAA
Organism: Perodicticus potto; assembly: GCA_963574655.1. Taxonomy (NCBI): domain Eukaryota; kingdom Metazoa; phylum Chordata; class Mammalia; order Primates; family Lorisidae; genus Perodicticus; species Perodicticus potto. The sequence goes on from CAUYRH010045928.1 coordinate 8,548, forward strand.
CAATATAAAATAAGATGAAATGAAATAAAATAAGAAAAGCTCTCTTAGCTTCTGAGAAATGTAGAGTGTGAACTTGCATATATTCACTGCCATTTGACTTAGATTTACAATTAATTGAAGTCGTAGATTACAGACCAACCTATTGCTTCCTCCCATGAGCTTTGTGTGGTACGGAAAAAGGAGATGAGGTGGTAACTTAATGAAAGGCTGAGTGAAGGGTTAAACTGAAGTTGGGGAGAGGATGACAAACAGATGAAATTAAACCTTTTAGAAAATTAAGACACAGTACAGTTAAAGGTTCCACTCAGGAAAAAGTTAAATTACTAATAATTTTGGTAATATAGTTCAGTTAATACTTTCAGAAGACTCTCCTCATTTATCAAGTGGGAGAAAAAGACTTAGCTGAATCCTTTAATACCAGTAGATTCTATTAGACAAACTAGGAAAACTCCTGGGAAGGTGAATGGAAGGGCAGAACTTGTTTCATCATAATCTTTTATGTATTAGTGCCTAACGCATTTTTCTTATTTCCAATATTAAACAAGTTTGAAAAAAAACTGGTGAAGTAGAATAAAAAGTTAAATTTCTTAACTTCCATTTCTCAAGCAATAAATAAAATTCATTTTCTTCAAAGGGCTCATTTCAGGGATCACAAACTCATGTGACATCAGGGACTGGTCATTCATATTTATTTGAAATAAATAAAGATTAAAAAACAATTTTGTTTTAAACAAGCTTGTGGGCTGAATTTGTTGACCTGTGGGTCACTAACTCTGAAATTGTTCTGATGTTTTTATTGAGATATAATCCAGATATCATAAAATGCATCCCTTTAAAGCATACAAATCTGGTTCTGAGTATATTCAACAAAGTTGTGCGACCATCACATCTAATTTCAGAACAATTTTATCAGCCCAAAAGAAACCCAATAGCCATGGGAAGTCACTTCCCATTTCTCCTTCCCCAGCCTCGGGCAATTGCTAATCTACTTTCAATCTCTATGGATTTGTCTACTCTGGACATTTCATACAAATGGAATCATAAAATAATGGGACCTTTTGTCTGGTTTCCATCACTTTGCATAATATTTTCAAGGTTCATTCACATAGTATGGAGCAGTACTTATGTTTATGGCTGAATAATATTCCATTGTATGGCTATATCATTTTCATTTATCTAATTGATAGACATTTGAGTTTCCTCCTTTTTGGCTATAATGAATAATGCTGTATGAATATTCACATATAATGACCTCTGGATTTAAGTTCAAAATGTATAATAAAATTAGTTTTGTAGATAGTTAATACATTAACATGGTTCAACATACTATCAATTAAGATGGTTGAAATATATATGTAGTGAAATGCTTTTCCCATTCCGATCTCCCAAATGGCCAATCACCACCACTTTCTGTCCACTATTAATAGCTTGGGTGTCCTTTCAGCATAGGCAAACATTCCACTTTCTCTCTCTCTCTCAGAAAGGTAGCACACTTAGGTGCTGCTCTGCCCCTTGCTTTTTCACTTATCCTGAATGTTTCCATACGTTTCTATACAACACCCTCATTCTTTTCCACAGCTACACATATTCTACTGTATGGCTATACTACGTTTAATTTAAAGTCTCTCTCTGATAAATGTTTTGATGATGATGTAAATGACAGTACTTATGAAATTTACTTCTAAACTAGTGATACAATAATAAGCAACCAATGAGATAAATACCATCAGGTTCAATAATCAGGAATAAAAGAAGGTACTGAATTTTAAGACTGAACAGAAAAATTGAAAAAGGTCTGAGGCTGCTGTTTGAAGTAAAATATTGTCATTTTCTCAACTGTAATGCTGCCAGGTAGAATTAGTTATCTGAAACAGGATGAAAACAGGCAGTTAGATACTGGCCTTGCTCGGTGCCTGCAGCTCAGTGGTTAGGATGCTGGCCACATGCACATGCACTGGGGCTAGTGGGTTCGAATCTGGCCTAGGCCTCCTAAAACAATGACAACAGTAGCAAAAAAAAAAAAAAAAAAAAAAAAAAATAGCCAGGGGTTGTGGCGGGTGCCTGTATTCCCAGCTACTTGGGAGGCTAAGGCAAGAGAAAACCTTAAGCCCACGAGTTTGAGGTTGGTGTGAGCTGTGATGCCACGGCACTGTACTGAGGGTGACAAAGTAAGACTCTGTCTCAAAAAAAAAAAAAAGTTGCTAGGTTGCAAGAGCAAAGAACCAAGTAAATTTCATTATTTAAATATTATTAGTTAAAATAAGATATTAAGAGTTATAGTCAAAAATAATTTTTGTATTTCTATTTACTATAAAGTAAACAGTACAGGACAAATATTATTTACTCCACTGTCAGTGCTAATAGCTATCATTCTTCATTCCCATATGATACAAAATACCCCATAAATATCCCAAAGTATTGGGCTTTGGGCTCTTCAAAAGAAACACACTAAAAATTCTAAGATGTCATTATAGAAGCAAAGATGCATTACTTATTTTACTGATTAGTTGGAGAACAAAAGATTGAGGTATTACCTGTGAGTTGAGAGAACAATGGTATTCAAGACACCACAGACTATCCCAGGTAGACATAAACAAAAGCACAGAATGGAACCAGTGGAAGGTCAAAGTTAGCCATGCAAGATCCTATTGATAATAGCTGTTGACCTTGCTAAGGTATTTTCCACAAATGTTGAGTTGGGATAGTGCAGTCTGTTCTAATAGAATGATTAAGGTGTTCATCATTCCAAAAACTACTTTTTCAGCTGTGGGTTAATTCTTTGGAGCAGGCGTCCTCAAACTTTTTAAATGGGACCAATTCACTGTCCCTCAGACCATTGGAGGGCTGGACTATAGTTAAAAAAAAAAAAACTATGAACAAATTCCTATGCACACTGCATATATCTTATTTTGAAGTAAAAAAGAAATGGGAACAAATACAATTCACACCAACTCATTTGGCCTGCGGGCCGTAGTTTGAGGACCCCTGCTTTAGAGTGTGCCTGATCAAGTGCTAACAGCTGAGTGTCACATATCCTGAAACATCCTTCTTAATTTTGACCTAAGTTCTAGTCTATAAATGAGAAATGCAAGTAAGAATGAGGGGTCAATTTATTTTAAGTAAATTTATCATTAAATATCAACATGTACAATTTCAAACATTTATAAATCTTGCAGTTCATAGAAAAATTAATGTAATCTTAAAATTATTTGAACAATGATCTTCACAATTGTTTACAATGAACTCAAACTACCTTTGTAGAAATATAATTAGGTTTAAAAGTACCCTGCCAAAGTGATCATTTCACAGTACCTTTCTATATTTATGTAAGAGGCAGCTACATCAATAAAACCCAGCAGACTCAATCATTTAGAAACAGCACAATCAGAACAGTAAATCAAGCTATCATTAATTCCAAACCAAACAAAATCTTTTATATTAACATATAAATACTTTCCCATTCAGCATTCATTGAAGAAAATAACTAGGAAGCTCTTAGTTGTTTACTATAATTTTTTTTTTTTTTGCAGTTTTTTTTTTGCCGGGACTGTGTTTGAACATGCCACCTCTGGCATATGGGGCTGGCACCCTACCCCTTTGAGCCATGGGCGCTGCCCTGTTTACTATAAATTTTTTTTTTTTGTAGAGACAGTCTCACTTTGTCGCCCTCGGTAAAGTGCCGTGGCGTCACACAGCTCACAGCAACCTCCAACTCCTGGGCTTAGGCGAGTCTCTTGCCTCAGCCTCCCAAGTAGCTGGGACCACAGATGCCTGCCACAACGCCCGGCTATTTTTTTGTTTTGCAGTTCGGCTGGGGCTGGGTTTGAAAGCGCCACCTCCAGCATATGGGGCGGGCGCCCTACTCCTTTGAGCCACAGGTGCCGCCCCCACCCTTTTTTTAAAGACAGAGCCTCAAGTTGTCGCCCTGGGTAGAGTGCAGTGGCATCACAGCTCACAGCAACCTCCAGCTCCTGGGCTCAAGTGATTCTCCTGTCTCTGCCTCCCAAGTAGCTAGGACTATAGGCGCCCGCCACAAGGCCCGGCTATTTTTTGGTTGCAGCCGTCATTGTTGTTTGGTGGTCCCGGGCTGGATTTGAACCTGCCAGGTCAGGTGTATGTGGCTGGCACCTTAGCCGCTTGAGCCATAGGCGCCAAGCCAGCAATTTCTTATTAATAAATAGTTGATAACATTTGAATTAAAAGAGATTCTTGGATTCATTTCCTACATTTTTTTCTACTTAGGTTTTTCACTTTTTTGACATTCTCTCATCTACTCAAAAGGATCTCAAATATGTCTAAAATTAATTTGAAGGACAAATAACTTTATTGGGACTACTGCTTATGTTTGAAAACAATATTTACCATAGTATTCTACCGTTTTTTTCTCTCTTTTGACAATTAAATGAAAATATAAGATATAAGGAATATAGTTGAAGTCACAATAAAGTACATTTTCTTTTATTTATTTATTTTTTGAGACAGAGCCTCAAGCTGTCGCCCTTGGTAGAGTGCAATGGCATCACAGCTCACAGCAACCTCCAACTCCTGGGCTTAAGCGATTCTCTTACCTCAGCCTCCCAAGAAGCTGGGACTACAGGCGCCCGCCACAATGCCCGGTTATTTTTTGGTTGCAGCTGTCGTTGTTTGGCAGGCCCGGGCTGGATTTGAATGCACCAGCTCAGGTGTATGTGGCTGGCTCAGCCCTGTTGTAATCTACTGAATATAATGTGCTCTTAACTTTATAAATGGTCTAACCTCAGTATATAAAATATATAGGCATGTATGTTATAAAAAAGTAAAAAATATAAAAAAGAGAGATGGAGGAGGCTGAGGCAAGAGAATCGCCTAAGCCCAGGAATTGAAGGTTGCTGTGAGCTGTGACACCACAGCACTCTACCGAGGGCGAGAAAATGAGACTCTGTCTCTACAAAAAAAAAAAAAAGAGAGAGATGGAAACAAACAAATAAAAGTAAGTGTCCTTTCCTATAAGATTCAGATAGAAAGTCATTATAGTGAGACCATGTATACTGGCTGAAGAATTTGTTTTGGTAAATACTTTTCAGAAAAATATTCAATCTATGAGAATACTAAATTTCCATTTTAATAATTTAGTAGAGGTTTTTATTTAAACATTTAATGAAGATGTGAGCTTCTAATAGGTAGAAAAGACTTTTGCGAGTCTGTTTACTTATAAACAAAAAGCCCTTTATTTCTAACAGGTTGGTAGTAGCCCCTTAAGTGTGTGTAGTGCAGAGAACCATATCCTAGACCAATAGCTTTTGAATATATGTCTGATGAAAGAGTCCAGTGGATAGGATCTGAATTTTTTCTAGATCTCAGAGGGAATGGGGCAGGATGTTATGGTGATGGAGGGGACTAGCCCCCAACCAAAGTGGCTAGCCCAACCTTAACTGTCTATGTTAAAAAATACACCAAATGTTTCTATAGCATTCTTTCTGCTGCATTGTCTTTATTTCAAGCCACAGGTCTACTTGGAGGGTCATGCAGCAAGTGGCTTATAAATAAAATCAGAGTCTATGAATAGTGTCATCACATTAAGAGACAGAATTGCAGGGTTTTCTCATTATGTAAAAAACTCGCATCTTGGGGATCCATGAGTTGGTATCATCTATGGAACACCTAAAATGGGGACAAAAATCATATGTCAATAATTCATACAAGCAATTCAGGAGTTAAAGCAATGAAGGCTATTTAATCATTTACTGAGCTAGAAATTCCATATGATTTCTAAATAATGTCTCACAGTTAAAATGCAATAAGTACAACTGGGCCATTTCCAAAATTAGCAAATAATACCAGTGTTGTTAATTGCTTCCTACTTTTCTCAAATCTCA
>CAUYRH010045929.1:0-11917 GCA_963574655.1 Perodicticus potto
ATTTGATTTCTCCATCAATTTTAAAGCTTAGCTTCACAGGATATAGAATTCTGGGCTGGAGATTGTTCTGTTTAAGTAGATTAAAGGTAGATGACCATTGTCTTCTTGCTTGGAAAGTTTCATTAGAGAAGTCTGCAGTCATCCTGATGGATTTGCCCCTGTAAGTCAATTGGTGCTTACTCCTGGCCACTTGAAGAATCTTTTCTTTTGTCTTGACTTTGGACAGGTTCATTGTGTTCATCAATGTGTCTTGGGGAAGCTCAGTTAGAGTTGAGGCAACCTGGGGTTCGATGTCCCTCTGAAAGGAGAGTGTCAGAATCTTTGGTGATATTTGGGAAATTTTCATTTATGATATTCTCTAGTATGGCTCTCATTCCCATGGGGCATTCTTCTTCCCCTTCTGGGATACCTATAACTCGTACGTTTGAATGCTTCATAGAGTCCCATAATTCTGTCAGTGAACGTTCTGCTTTCTCTCTCTTTTTTCTGCCTCTTTAACTATCTGAATTATCTCAAAAGCTTTGTCCTCTACCTCTGAGATTCTTTCTTCTGCATGGTCTAATCTGTTGTTGATACTTTCTATTGCATCTTTATGTTCTCTAATTGACTTCTTCAGCTCTGCTATATCCTTTTTATATTCTTCATATTGTTCATCTCTTAATTGATTCTGTTTTTGGATTTCCTTTTGGTTATTTTCCACTTTACTGTTTTCTTCATTTCCTTGATTGTTTTCATCATATGTATTCTAAATTCCTTTTCTGTCATTTCTAACATTTCCTTATAGGTGGAATCCTCTGCAGTAGCTACCTCACAGTCCCTTGTGGGGGTTGCTCTGTACTGATTCTTCCTCATGAGTGATTTCTTTTATCTGTTTCCTTGCTCTAATTTTCCTTTCACTTCCTCCTGCTCTTTAAGTTTCTGTGCCTCTGGACTAAGGTTTTGATGAGTGCAGAAGGATGAGAAGATCAAAGAGCAAGAAGGGAAAAAAGAAAGAAAGAAAAGAAAAAGGAGAAAGGAGAGGGGGTGGGTAGAAGCAACTATTGACAAAAAGGAGAGAGACACAGAAAGAGGGGGACAGGAGCAATATATGTATAGTAGGGTTCTTTGACCCAACCTTAAGAACCCCAATGATCTTCTGGGGTATGATAAGTTAATCACAATGCTGATACGGCTGTATGAAATGAAGACTGGAGGCCTTTAATGATTTCTCAAACCCTGCAGGGTAGAGAGCCTAAATCCACCTCAGCCCACTTAGAAGGCACTTTAAATTGCTAACCTGGGCTAAGCAGAAGCTTTCCCAGGAAAGCATTTGTCGCTGGATCACTCCTTAAATGGCTATCCACTTACCCAGTGTGCCAAAACTGGTTTCACTCTATGCCCCTGAGGGCTAGGGCTACAAGGCATCTCAGTCCCTGCCCTTAGTAATCAGTCACTAGATTACTCGCTCCTGCCTGATGCTTGTTCTGAGACCCTGAGGTGGAGCTTGCCAGGGCAGTTCTCCCACAATGGCTCCACACAGCCCACCACCAAACACTGGTAGCTCCTTCCGGCTTGGTGGCTCAGTTTGGGGCCCTGAACAATACTCAAAGACTTCTGCACTCTTGCCCAAGTTCTCCCAAGGCAGTTCAAATGAGTGCCAAGTCCAAAAAACCCATACAGCTCACAGGTAAGGCCTTTCCAGTTTGCAGTCTCACTGCTGCTGTACCTACAGCTGCCAGCAGGATTAGACTGAATGAACACACACAACCACTTGCCAGATCTCCTCCGCTTTTGCCTTCCTCAGGGTGTCCAGAAGCCTCACGCTGTCTCCCTGTGTCCCCAGAGGGAAGTTTCTGGGCAGATCCCGCCAGCCAGAGAGGCCTGAAGTCTTCTCTCCCTAGTCTCACCGTGTCCAGTTGCAAGGAAGCTGTTACTTGGCCTCCATCTTCATGAATACCCATTTTTTTTTTTTTTAGGCAGAGTCTCACTATGTTGCTAAGAGTGCTGTGGCATCACAGCTCACAGCAACCTCCAACTCTTGGGCTTAAGAGATTCTCTTGCCTCAGCCTTCCAAGTAGCTGGGACTACAAGCACCCACCACAATGCCTGACTAATTTTTTTTTTTTCTTTTTGAGACAGAGCCTCAAGCTGTCGCTCTGGGTAGAGTGCTACGGCATCACAGCTCACAGCAACCTCCGACTCCTGGGCTCAAGCGAGTCTCCTGTCTCCACCTCCCATGTAGCTGGGACTACAGGCACCTGCCACAACGCCCAGCTAATTTTTGGTTGCTGCCGTCATTGTTTGGCGGGCCCAGGCTGGATTCGAACCTGCCAGCTCAGATGTATGTGGCTGGCGCCTTAGCTGCTTGAGCCAGAGGCGCAGAGCCTGCCTGGCTATTTTTTGTTGTAGTCGTCATTGTTGTTCAACTGGCCCACCCGCCAGCCTTGGTGTATGTGGCTAAGACCATAACTACTGTGCTACAGGTGCCAAGCCATCTATTCCTCTTCTTTATCTTCCTCATCTTCAAGTTCACGTACAGATTTTTCAGGTGTAGGGTGTGATAAATACATATCTGATTGACATTCAGCATCAGAGAAACATGTATTTGGTATAACGCTCTTACCACCAAAATATAAAAATAAGTCAGCAATAAAATCAATGAAACACAATCTTCAAGTACTAAGCCAAAATCTAGTGACTATGCTGAGGAATCTGAAGATACTGTGACAGAGGTAACTTTTTTGTTAACTCCAGACATCAGCCCTGTTCAGTCTTTTGAACTGGGTACACCAAATGATCAAAAAGTGAAAGTTAAAGAGCAAGACGTTGAGGATTTAAAAAGTAATTAAAATATTTGTAATCAGCCAAAAAAAGAGAAAGAAAAACATGGGCCAATGGACTTGAATCGCTTTTTTTTTTTTTTGAGACAGAGCCTTAAGCTGTCAGTCTGGGTAGAGTGCCATGGTGTCACAGCTCACAGCAATCTGCATCTCCTGGGCTTAAGAGATTCTTTTGCCTCAGCCTCCCAAGTAGCTGGGACTTACAGGCACCTGTCACAACACCTTGGCTACTTGGGAGTTGTAGTTGTCATTGTTGTTTGGCAGGCCCGGGCTGGATTTGAACCTGCCAGCTCTGGTGTATGTGGCTGTTGCCTTAGCCGCTTGAGCTACAGGCGACAAGCCTTCAAGCCTTTTTTGATAAAGCCAAAATTTCCCTCTCAATCCTTTGCTGTTCCCTTGGTCTGTTAGGAGCACTGTGATACAACTTAAGGGGATGACCAGTCCATCTAGGAACTGCACTTTTGCTTTCTGGTTTTATAGCCTATCTTGGCACTTCTTTCAAAAGCCTCTGGTTTTCCTGATCAATCCGTCTCACCTGTTCTTTTGTGAAAGAGTAGTTTTTCCCAGGTGTTACTGAAGGCTGATGAAAGTGATATTTTTGTGAAAGTGAAATTTTGGCTTTATCAAAAAAGGCTTGAAGGCTTGTCGCCTGTGGCTCAAGCAGCTAAGGTGCCAGCCATATACACCTGAGCTGATGGGTTCGAATCCAGCCCCGACCTGCCAAACAACAATGACGGCTGCAACTAAAAGAATAGCTGGGCGTTGTGGCGGGCGCCTGTAGTCCCAGCTACTTGGGAGGCTGAGGCAGGAGAATCTCTTGAGCCCGGGAGTTGGAGGTTGCTGTGAGTTGTGATGCCACGGCACTCTACCCAGGGTGATAGCTTGAGGCTCTGTCTCAAAAAAAAAAAAAGGCTTGAAGCTGTGAAACCTACATTTGGTATGAAACACTCAGAACAACTGATGGACTACCATTGCAGTATGGCTTACCTCAACCATCACCATTGCCAAGACAAGTGGGATCTACTCTCGGGTGATACAGACCTTTAGGAGGCGTGTGCAGGACATCCAGAGCAACCCATGGTCTGAGCTGTAAGAGTGAGCCATCAGTTCTTGATACATCCAGAGGCCGCTTGCTAAGAGCTAAAGTCTCTCATGACAGTGCAGCTTGGTTATAAAACACGTTTTCACTTCAAACATTGTTCATCCGATTGTTATGGAAGTGCTCTTGCCTCTCATTCTAGTTCTCTGTGTAAACATCTATAATACTGTCTTATAATTTAAGGTATACCAACGACGAGTGTAATCTATTTGTTATTCAGTGCAAAATTGTCAAAAGACAGTTTATTGTAAAATCAGTGTTTCCTCTGAGGATATGAGATGTATATGTATTTAATAGAGAAATGGTAGTATGCAAGCATATTTTCTCAATATAGAAACAGATTCAGTTGTCATGCTGACAAAACAGTGGTGACTGTACCATTGTAAGATGGTCCCAGCTATACTCTTTTTTTTTTTTTTTTGAGACAGAGCCTAAAGCTGTCACCCTGAGTAGAGTACTGTGGCATCACAGCTCACAGCAACCTCCAATTCCTTGGCTCAAGCGAGTCTCTTGCCTCTGCCTCCCAAGTAGCTGGGACTACAGGCGCCCGCCACAACGCCCGGCCATTTTTTGGTTGCAGCCGTCATTGTTGTTTAGTGGGTCTGGGCTGGATTCGAACCCGCCAGCTCAGGTGTACGTGGCTGGCGCCTTAGCCCGTTGAGCCACAGGCGCTGAGCCCCAGCTATACTCTTGTAAGTAGTTTCAGCTACTCACGAGGCTGAGGCAAGAGAATCTCTTGAGCCCAAAAGTATAGTATTGGACTCAATAGTATAGTTCTCATTTTATGCTATTTTTATTTCTTCGAAGCTTTTAGTGACGAGCTTAGCTCCTAAATCTAGCTGAATTTTCAAAAATTTGCTTTAGAATTTAGGTGATGTGACTCATAACTGCATTATATGAGAATGATACTTTTTTAGTATGAAACAAGTCTCGAAATTTGTTTGGTGGCACTGATTTAGATTTGATGAGAAGATTGAGAAAAGTTCGTGCTGGGGCAATCTTGTGATTCAGCAGAGGTATCCAGCGGAAGTGTAAGTGTGCTGAGTTAAATTTTAAAAATTTGATCAAATGGGTGGTGCCTGTGGCTCAGTGAGTAGGGCGCGGGCCCATATACCGAGGGTGGTGGGTTTGAGCTTGGCCACGGCCAAACTGCAACAAAAAAAATAGCCGGGCGTTGTGGCAGGCGCCTGTAGTCCCAGCTACTTAGGAGGCTGATGCAAGAGAATCGCCTAAGCCCAAGAGTTGGAGGTTGCTGTGAACTGTGATGCCATGCCAGGGTGACACAGTGAGACTCTGTCTCTAAAAGAAAAAAAAAAGGAAAAAAAAGAAATTTGATCAAAAATTTCAAACTGTAACTATTAGAAACTTCAACTTAGACGCTCCCCTTATGAGTTTTTATACATTCAGGTTAAGTCCTATTAGTGATTCTGAGAAAGGAGGGAGGCTTTAGGCAGCTGCGGTCTACTACTTTGTGAATAGTTTGCTCAAGGACAAGATCAGTTGCAGCATAAGAAAAATCAAGTTTTTATTGAATTACTAAAACTGCACTACCAACCTGAAGTGCCAAGAAGCACATCCTAAGATGTGTCAGAATAGTGTTTTAAGTGATGCTGTTAGCCTGGGTGCTATGATTTAGTATTTCTTGTGTTGATAGAGAAGTCTTAGGATAAGAAAGAAATACCTTAGAAATTCCAGCTAGTATTTATAGTATTTATAAGGGCTAAAAAGAAAACTAGAATGTGAACAATAAGGGAAATAAATCACATATTTGTTGAGACCACTGCTTTAAATATTAGCTAATTTTCTTTTTATTGGTTTGTTTATTTAGTTAAATTCTGAAAATATCATTTTTACCAGCCCCACATTTAAAGATCTAATAATCTTGATTGAATTAGTGATGGCAGATAAGGTATAAAATAATTAACTTTTAAAATTAGAATCTTGGTCTATGGCCATACCACCCTGAACGCGCCCGATCTCGTCTAAAATTAGAATCTTGGAGCTACTAGGGAGTTTGAGGCAGGAGGATCGCGTGAGTCCAAGAGCTGGAGATTGCTGTGAGCTGTGATGCCACAGCACTCTACTGAGGGTGACAAAGTGAAACTCTATCTCTAAAAAAAAAAATAGAATCTTGGGCCAGGTACAGGGGTGGCTCCCCTCTTTAATCCCAGCACTCTGGGAGGCAGAGGCGGGTGAATTGTCTGAGCTCAGGAGTTTGAGACCAGCCTGAGCAAGAGCAAGACCCTGTTTCCAAAAATAGCCGGGTGTTGTGACAAGCACCTATTGTCCCAACTACTCAGGAGGCTGAGGCAAGAGAATCTCTTAAGCCCAAAAGTATGAGGTTGCTGTGAGCTATGTGATGTCATAGCACTCTACCAGGGGTGACAAAGTGAGACGCTGTCTCAAAATAAATTAATTAATTAATTAAATAAATAAAATAAAATAAAATAAAATTAGGATCTTTTTCTGTCAATCTATAAGCTCTTATACAACAAGGTATAATAGTTCACAGTTACCACTCTTTTTCATTACTAGCCTTTTCAGTATACCCTTAGAATGTGTTGGAAAGTTTCCATATTAAATGATAAATCTTTCTTTTATTAATATGAATTTTTGATCTGTAGCCACTGTAAGATTTGTTTGTTTTTTATTTTTCAGTGCTCAAGTTGTGTAGAATGTATGCTGAGCTATTTTCTCTTAACACCTTTAGCAGTAGTGCCCAACAACCCATGAACGAATTAATAAACTGTGGTATACGTATACCATGGAATACTATTCAGCCATAAAAAGATGGAGATTTTACATCTGATTTTACATCTCCATCTTTTTATGGCTGAATAGTATTCCATGGTATACATATACCACAGTTTATTATTTTTATTATTATTTTTATTTCCTTTTTGTATTAATCTAGATGGAGTTGAAACACATTCTTCTTAGGAAAGTATCACAAAAATAGAAAAGAAAATATCTAATATCTTCAATATGAAGCCAGTAGATGAACTAATACAAGAGAAAAACTCAATTCAATTCAAGCCAGGGGGTGAGCAGGGAGGTGGATTGTTGTGTTGGGCTTAAAGGGGACAATGTAAGTGTATATGGCACTTCTCCTGCGTGTGGGACACAACTACAACAGAGACTTTACCTAACAAATGCAAACATTGTAATCTAATTGTTTGTACCCTCATATTAAACTGAAATTTAAAAAAAAAACGACACCTTTAGCTGTGAGCTAAACAGCATTCTGCTAATTATCAGTTCAGAATTTCTTGGTCTTAGTTTATATTAATAGATTTTATTTAGGATAAGGCATGTGAAACATGGGAGCAATGAGGCTGAGAAAAGTTCCCATGAACACAGCCAGACTCTGAGGTTCTTCTGTTGCTTCCTTTGGGCCCTCAAGTTCATTCAACATTACTTGATGCTCTGTTGGTGAATAAGCTATTACATCATACCTACTTCATGTGTAAGCTTTAGCTATACTACTCCAAGTCTTTGTTTTGTTTTTCTAATGTAATGTCCTATTTTTTTTTATGTTTATGTTTTTGAGACAGAGCCTCAAGCTGTCATCCTGGGTAGAGTGCCGTGGTATCACAGCTCACAGCAACCTCCAACTCCTGGGCTCAAGCAATTCTCCTGCCTCCACCTCCCAAGTAGCTTGGACTACAGGCACCCGCCACAGCACCTGGCTATTTGTTGTTGCAGCCATCATTGTTTGGCGGGCCCGGGCTGGATTCGAACCCGCCAGCTCAGGTGTATGTTGCTGGCGCCTTAGCTGCTTGAGGCATAGGTGCCGAGCCCGTAATGTACTTTTGATGTTTGTTTGACAACCTACCTTTCAGGAGAGATGAGGTCATGTTGAATTTAAAACTCATCATTTGCACATCTGCCTGACAGTGAATTAGTTAAATTAGTTAATTTGTAAAAATTGATTTTTAAGTTTTCTGCTTGGGAAAATGCCTTTTATGTAGGATGTTCACAGTGGCATTAGTGTCTGAGAACATTTTATATTATGTTTGCTGCGACCTGTAAGGTAGAATATGGCACATAGTTTTGTAAATAAAGCTATAATTTTATTGTATTTTCTTCTTCTTCTTATTATTTTTGAGACAGTCTCACTATGTCACCCTCGGTAGAGTGCCGTGGCATCACAGCTCACAGCAACCTCCAACTTAAGCGATTCTCTTGCCTCAGCCTCCCAGGACTACAGGTGCCGGCCACATGCCCGGCTATTTTTTGGTTGCAGTTGTCATTGTTGGTTCGCAGGCCCGGGCCAGGCTTGAACCTGCCAGCATTGGTGCATGTGGCTGGCACCATAACCACTGTGCTACGGGCACTGAGCCTGTAATTTGATTTTAGATACTAATTTAATACCTTTAGTTTTGACTGCTTTGAAATGTGAAGTTCATCTAAGTGTTACTGATAACACAGATTCAACTTGAAGTAAAAGCTGGGAAAAGCAACAATCTTCTTTAAACAGAATTTTAAATTCTGTTGTCAGGGTTACTTACATATGATGAATGTAAATAGACAGAGGTTGAGTTGGAAAATATGGTATTCTCTGATATAGTTAAGGTACTTTGAAGTCATCATACGTTAAGGGGCATTTTTACGAAGGAATCACAAATATTTTACCATTTTAAGTTTCGAGAACGTAAAAAAATAAAGGATGATGTAACACTATTTTATATTTGGTTGACTTGTACTTAATATGTATGCTTTGAGGATTTACATTTATGACCAGAAAGCATACTAATCCAAGATCTAGTTATTAGGGCAGATTCTTATTATTTTCATCTCTATCAAATGTTACACAGATTAGGAATAAAAAGGGGTTACAGGGAAGTAGGATAAAAGTCTGGCATTCTAGATAAGAATCTTAAAAGTTGATTCAATATGACCTGTTTTCCACAAAAGTGCAGTTTCTAGGTTGTGACACAAAGTGGAGTAATGGTCACAGTTACAGAACGGAGCATACATTAAAAGTCATGAACATCACAAGACCAAACATACCTGGACAAGAGCAGGTAACATTTATTGCTACTACGTAAAGGAAAGGCCGGCAGCCTATTCTCTGGCCCACAGAAGTGTTAGACTCCTTTAAAACTCTTAAATTAGCCTTATCCACACCTCCTGTACTGGGCTTACCTAATTTTGATAAACTTTTCCATCTATATTGCCATAAAAATATTGGAATTGCTGCTGGTATTTTCGGAGTCTTTTCCTCTCAAATCTGTCCTATAGCGTATTTTTCATGTCAATTACATCCAGCGGCTGTAGGTATCCCCCCATGCCTATGTGCAGTAGCAGCAGCTGCCACCCTAATTAACAAAGCCAGTGCCCTTACATTGGGTGCCCCTATTCATCTGCATGTTTCCCATGCTGTGTCTGCTCTCTTCCAAGTCCATAAAACACAGCATCTCTCTACTAGACGACAAACCACCTATGAACAAGCCTTATTAACTAACCCCTCCATTATTTTACACTGTTGCAACACTTTAAATCCAGCTACATTCCTGCATCTCCCCAATGATTGAGACCCCCACTCCATTTCACATGACTGCCTTTGTAGGAATCATGGTCAAACCTGCCCTTTTCCCTTGGTTGGCTCACTTTACTGTAGATTAACAAGAGAAAGGTTTATTTCCAAATACCATGCACCCGGGGGGAACCACAAAAATGATTACCCAAAGTCTTAATGGTGGTCAGAGACCTTTATAGATGCATTTTGGAAGGGAAGGGAGAAAATGTGGAAAGTATAGGTGTAGTAAGTGGTTGCTAGGGGGATGTGTAGATGGGTAGAAACAGATTTATTTGTAGATTAACCTGAGAGACTGGTACTGTGTTTCAGATAACCTTGGGACCAGGCCTATTACCATGCAATAAGGAAGTCAGCAGCCCCTTTTGATTCCCAGTCAGGTTACTCATGTTTTATGCAGATAGAGGAAAGCTCTCTTCCAGTGCTTTCTGATCATGAATGGTCTTTAATTCAAAATATTCTTTATACTAAAGAATCATATTTTGGGGTGAAATTTCCTTAGCTCCTTCATTCCCCTCATCTGGAACTTCCCTAGAAGTTTCACACATTAATTGCTGAGTTGGTAACTGTGGAGAGAGACAGCAGGTTAGTAATTTGGTAATAAGAAGCTTGAAAAGATACAATAACATAAATTAGGATGAGAATGAATAAACAGAAAAGAACAGATCTAAGCACATTTCCCCACACCCCATTAAACCAGTCTCTCATTCCTGGGAATAATGTCAGTCCAATAGAATGGTTTTGCTTCGTTAATTTGATGAAGAATATTTATCTTGTCCTTTAAGAGATGTAGATCGGTCTGTATTTGCCCTGATTGATTTACATACAAACAACATTATTTTTTCCCAATAGCAGCACAGCTCCTCCTGGTTGAGCTGTCGAAGCATCCAGGATGCAGTGAATTTGAGTTACAACAGATACTAGGATATTAACCTCTGCTTGAAGTATTCCCAACATCTGGTGATGTTGAGCTCTTGTTCTATTACCATGGAGACCATTCATGACTGCTCTTTCCATTTTTTTTTTTTTTGAGATAGAGCCTCAAGCTTTCATCCTGGGTAGAGTGCTGTGGCATCACAGCTCACAGCAACCTCCAACTCCTGGGCTTAAACAATTATCTTGCCTCTGCCTCCCAAGTAGCTGAGACTATGGATGCCTGCCACAGCACCTGGCTATTTTTTGGTTGCAGTTGTCATTGTTGTTTGGCAGGCCCGGGCCGAATTGAAACCTGCCAGCTCTGTGTATGTGGCGCTGAGACTGCTCTTTCAATTTTTAAGTTCCAAATGTTGGGGAAAGAATCCTGAGCATTGAAAAGAACTTTGAATTATGATATACAATGGGATTTCTTATAATGTAACATTTTGTATGTTTATAATGTACCACCATATGAACAAAACAGCCCAAGTTAGTAATTTGAATGGCATTTAAAGTGGAGTACTTGGTAACAGTACTCCAGAGGGTGTAACAGAGGGTGTCAGATAACCAAGTTTGCAGAGTCCTGACCATTTCGGTGGGAACCTTTTGTATACCTATTACCACATAAGATAAAAAGATTAGTGATATTTATAGACAGAGTCAGGTTAGAACCTGCGATCTTCCAGCCTATAGTTTGCTGTGTCTTCTCCTCCTCATATCATGCTCACGGCTGGGAAGAATCAACATTGTTAAAATGTCTGTACTTCCCAAAGCAATCTACAGATTCAATGCAATTGGTTATCTGACACCCTCTGTTACCAAGTACGTCCCCATTAAAACACCAACATCATACTTTCAATATTTGGAAAAAACAATTCTTTGTTTTGTATGGAACCAGAAAAAAACCCAAATAGCCAAGGCAATTCTTAGTAATAAAAACAAAGCTGGGGGCACCAGCCTACCACACTTTAGGCTGTACTACTAGGCCATAGGTATCAAAACTGCAAGATACTGGCACAAAAATAGAGACATTTACATCTGGAACCAAATAGAAAACCATAAAATGAAATGAACATCTTATAGCCACGCAATCTTTGGTAAAGCAAACAAGAACATACACTGGGGGAAAGAATCCCTTTTCAACAAATGGTGCTGGGAGAAGTGGATAACCACATGTCAAAGACTGAAACTGGACCCGCACCTTTCTCCATTCACTAAAATTGATTCAAGATGGATAAAAGATCTAAATCCAAGGCATGAAATAAAAATCCTTGAAGAATCTGTGCACTTGAAATTATCAGACTGAGGAAAGATTTTATGAAGAAGACTTCAGTGGCAATTGCAACAATAATAAAAATAAACAAATGAGACTCAATTAAATTGAATAGCTTCTGTTCAGCTAAAGAGACAACAACCAAAGCAAATAGACAACCATAATAATGGGAAAAGATATTTGCATATTATGAATCAAAAATTTGATAGCTAGGATCTACAGAGAACTCAAATTAACCCACATGAATAAAGCCAACAATCTCTTATATCAAT
>CAUYRH010045930.1:0-18760 GCA_963574655.1 Perodicticus potto
TTGAGACAGAGCCTCAAGCTGTCACCCTGGATAGAGTGCTGTGGCATCACAGCTCACAGCAACCTCAAATTCCTGGGCTCAAGCGAGTCTCCTGCCTCTGCCTCCCAAGTAGCTGGGACTACAGGTGCCCGCCACAACGCCCGGCCATTTTTTGGTTGCAGCCGTCATTGTTGTTTGGCCGGCCTGGGCTGGATTCGAACCCACCAGCTTAAGTGCACGTGGCTGGAGCCTTAGCCTGTTGAGCCACAGGCGCCGAGCCAGAAGATAATTTTTTAATGTTTCCCATTTGTCTCTCTAAGAGTTATTTTTTGGTAATTCCTGCAACTAAAACAGGTGATAATAATGATCAGAAAAGAAATGCAGACATTGAAAACGTTCTGTAATTGAACTTGTACAATAATGCTGTAAAAAAAAATTAAAGGAACCACAAAAAAGAAAAAGTAAAAGATTAATACCTTTTCATCACATGTTTTTTTTTAAAAGGAAAACTTATACTTCAAATTTCGCTCTTGCACTTACAAATTATACAATTTCAGCTTCTGAGAACTTCTGCAAATTTTTCAATGACTTTATCAAAATTAATCTTTGTATGTTCATGTTCCAAAGACAGTGTAGCCCGATATGTGAATCTATCTTCTGTATGGCTGATTAAAACACACGTTTAAATTAATTTTTATTTTGAAACGTTTTTCCTTATACAACTCGAGCACATCCATGGAAAAAGTCTCCAACATAAGGCTACATTTGTCAGCGATTCATAAAAATCTACTTTACATTAAATTCCAGATTAAAAAAATTAAGCTTCAGTGGCCACATGGAATAAGAGAATAAAAGCAACGCAGTTGATTTTTTCTCTTTTGGAACACTGTGCTTTCAAGGTTTATTTAAAAACCTGCATTTTAAAAGCAGAAGTGTATAGTGTCACAGAGATTATTGACAAAACTATACCCAAAGCCGCTCAGCCCATTCCAAAGCATTATGATTGCTTTGTTTTGTTGGTTGAAACAAGTGCACGTGTCTGAAGTGTCTGAATCCATGCACATTGCGAACTAACATAACCAGAAGTTCTCAAGCTCTGTCAGTATCTGGTCTTCCCTTCTTTCTTTTCTTTTCTTTTATTGTTGGGGATTCATTGAGGGTACAAGAAACCAGGTTACACTGATTGCATTTGTTAGGTAAAGTCCCTCTTACAATTGGGTTTTGCCCTGAAAAGGTGTGGCACACACCCCCTCGCGCCTTCACTCTCCTGCTGTTCCTTTCCCCACCCCTCCCTCATTCTTTTTCTCTCTGCTCTCCCCTTCCCCACCCCCACTATGTCATTAATTATCATTAATTGTCCTTATATCAAAATTGAGTACATAGGATTCATGCTTCTCCATTCTTGTGATGCTTTACTAAGGATAATGTGTTCCACTTCCATCCAGCTTAATACAATGGCAATTTATCTTCCTGAAACACTGTCTTTCCTCACCTCTCTTTCTCCTGGTCTGATTATGCAGCTAAGCTATATTCACTGAACTGGAAGTGAACACATCCAATACAGTGCTGGTAGGAAGGTTCTTTGAAATGGAAACACAGTGCACGTCTCTGTTCCCTTCTTTCATCCTAGGCCTGTAGCACAGGACTGAAAGCTGGAGGGTGAGGAGTCATCTTGGACTGTGAAGAGACCTTAATACAGGATGCCAAGAACCTTTGGTGTTAATACAGAAGAGTAATAGGATAGAAGACGCCTGGATCATTGATAACATGTGGAGCTGCTGTTATTGTCTTTGAAAGCCTGCCTCCACCAGAAGCGAATGCACACAGACTTTGGTGTTTTAGTCACTATTTCTCAAGTCTCAATCCAACACAATGAATGAGCTGATATTGCCCCCCAAAATAAAAAAATATATATATTCTGTAAAATTATAATGTAATTTTTAAGCATTCTTAGGTGCTGAGTTTAAAAATGGGCCCTGCACCTGTCAGCCTTGTGATTAGAGGCATTTATACTAAGGGAAAATTGATAATAATAAAGTTGTTGTAAGTATTAAATGCTGAACATGGCATATGGTGAGTGCTTAGTAAATACAATCTCTTTTTTTTTAAAGAAATCTATATACTTGAGATGGAAATTACTATCCCTATGCATTATCAAGTAAAAGCTGATGTGGATTAAAAGAGTAATTTTCAATAAATTAAGCCCAAATCATGAATTTTTGCATAGAAATGAGCCTTGAATATGATTTCTAAATAAGTTTTGTTAAAATTAATGTTGTGCTCAACATTCTTTGCCTGTCATTGACAGCAGTCCTCAGGATATTCGGAGAGCTATTCTGGGAAACCAGGTCTGTCTTGGCCATCAGAGGAACTAAGGTGAGTCAAATGAGGCACACAGGGAGCAAAACAGGCGCTCCAGTTCAGGCTCATCCTTTTTTAAATTTCAAATTAATATGAGGGTACAAATTTTTAGGTTACATTGATCTCACTTCAAAGCACAGTTCAAGTTGTAAAGGAGCCCCTCACCCCGGGGGTGTTCTGAACACCCCTGAAATGTGCACATTAGGTGAGATCCTGCCACCTGCCCTCCCCCCTTCCACCAATTGTCCTTCCCCATGCCTCTCCCTCCTCACTCTGCTGCCTTGCTAGACTATATTTGTGTTTTATTGTTCATATCAGGTTGTAATTGTTTATATATCAGTTTCATATTAGCATAGAGTACATTGGATATTTATTCCGTATTTTTCCATTCTTGAGGTAACTTTCCTAAGAAGAATGTGTTTCCACTCCATCCACGTAAACTTAAAGATGTATAGTCTCCATCTCAGACTCACCTTTGCAGGAAGCCAAGAGTGAGGGGGCCCTTAATCTTGTGTGCTAGACATCTCGCTCCTTAGACGCTATTCCTGGCTCTGGCCCCAGTATGCACAGACTGGTCGACCACAGGCAGCCAAATGCCACCTTCTCCCACAATAAGCCATCGATTCTCCTTTTTGTTATGTAGGAAAAATGGAAATAAAAATTATTGTAGATTAATGGACAAGTAAGTGACCATACATTTCTTTTTTCTGCTTGCATGTTGCCATAATAAGATACAGTGAAAACATTTAATTTTTTTTCACATGATACTTCTTTTTTCTTAAATTGATAAATAATTTACATACAGTAAAATATACAACACTTAAGCATATGACTTGAGTTTTTTGCATATGTACATAACTGGTGACCACCAACCAGATCAAGGTCAAAACCATCCTGTTATCCTAGAACATTTCCTCAAGAGACTTCTCAGTCAATAATCCCCCAACTATGTAAGAGATGTCACCACTCTTCAGAGCCATCTTCACAGACTAGTTTTGTCTGTCCTTGAACATCATATAAATGGAATAGAACTGTGTGTTACATTAATCCTAAGAATTATATCTTATATAATGTTGTTATAGGTGATATTGTGATTGTAAATCTCATTTTCTAAATGTTAGTTCTGATTTACAGAGAGATTGAATATTGCGTTATAAACTCAATGAAGTAACTTTGCTCTTTTCTTTTATTAGTCCTGGTAATTTGTATTATCTTTTTGGTCTTCCTACATACGAAATCCTGTCATGTACAAATGAAGGTTTTAATTCTTCCTTTCAATCTTTATATTTTTCCTTGACCGTGCCTTGTTGTGCTAGCTAAGAGCTTCAATATGGCATTGAATAGAAATTGTTCGAGTGCATGTAGTTGTCTAATTCCTGACATTCAGGGGTAAGCAATAAATATTTACCATAAAATGAAATATTAACTGTGGATTTTTATAGATACCATGAAGTTTCCTTGTACACCTAGTTTTCTCAGATTTTTTTTGTTTGTTTGTTTTTGTTTTTTTTGAGGGAGCATATTGAACTGTTCATTCACTTAGAAAGAATTACATGACATAAAATGAACTGTGGATATCTAAAATGTATCATTTGATGAGTTTTTTTTTTTTAGACACAGAGTCTCACTTTGTTGCCCTCTGTAGGGTGCTGTGGTGTCACAGCTCACAGCAACCTCCAGCTCCTGGGCAGGCGATTCTCTTGCCCCAGCCTCCTGAGAAGATGGGACTACGGGCACCCATCACAACACCCAGCTATATTTTTGTTGCAGTTTGGTTGGGGCCGAGTTTGAACCCACCACTGTGGGTACATGGGGCCGGTGCCCTACTCACTGAGCCACAGGCACCACCCATTTGATGACTTTTTACAATAATCTTATTCAAGACAATAAATATATCACTCTCAAAACTTTTCTATAGTTTTTCATTGATGCATGAGATTTTTAGAAAAGTATCAATTTATCATCCATTATTTTATATTATTTTGTCATTGATTTGAGTTGAATTCTTTTGTGTTAGGCATCATGATTATTAAGGTATCATTCAATAAATGAAGCCTCATTCATCTGTATTAGTGAAAATTTCATTTGTACTTGACTAGGACTTGTATTCTGAAGTCATTGGCTATATGACCCTAAAACATGGAGTAAGATAATTTCATAAGTAGTTCTGTGCACATATTCCACATCTTGATTAATATTTTAAGTGCTTGTATTATTAATTTGTTTATTTTTCCCACTAGTTCTGTCAATTTTTGTTTCTTGTAATTGAATCAATGCTGTATTAAATGCGTGCATATTTAGGATTGTTATATCTCCCTGATGAATTCATGCTTTTATCATTACGAATGTTCTTTCTGTTTCTGGCAATACTACTTACCCTGAAGTTTACTTAGTATCAAATTTACATGGCTCTACACTAAATTGCTATTAGTGCTTGGTTGGTGTGTCTTCCCATCTGCTCACTTGAAAACTATGTATGTATATCAGTTACTGTTCCACCGGAGAAACAGAAAGCATCTGTTTTCTGCCTTTTCTGGTAATTCTCTCCTTGTTGGGTTGGCACCCTCATCCTCACTGCTATAAGCAGAAATGCAGGTAGGCCTACAATAGCCAGATATTATTATTTTTCATTTTATTTCCTAAAGTTTATGCCAATCGAATGAGCTAAAAAAAAAAAAAAAGAACTCTGAAGTTAATGAATACAGTACCTGTGTGCATAGTTGCAGGAAGCCGACATAGTTAAATTAGGGTATAATTTGGCCACAGGCATTTGTTCTGGTCTGAAATTGAAGACTGAGGCATAAATCTTAAATGAAAGGGAAAAATTAGTCTGTAGATAAATATGTATAATGTTACTTCATAATTTAGTAGTAAGGTATGTAGTGACTAATTGGGGTTCTAATAAATTACTTAAAGAAGCAGGCTGTAAGATCACATAATTACTATGTAGATTCAGAATCTTTAATAGTCACATTATATATAGGTATTGTGTCACACAGGATGGAGTAGAGTTCCATTTTCGCTAGAGAATTAGCATTCCCCCCACACTAATTTATCAAAGAATTGGTTCCTTCCTGATTAAACTATTATTTCCCCTCATTCAATTTTTGGAATAGTAACAACTTACTTTTGATTATTCTCACTTAAAGGAACTGTCCCAGCCTACATGCGCACTATAATATCTATGTGTTTATATGACTGGAGAAAGCTTCCGGCTAATTTTTCTTGAACAATCCATCATCTGTATTTTCACTGCCACCTGTGTCCTGGGAATGCTGATCACATGCATTGCTGATTTTGCTATTAAGACACCATAGGAGGTTTGGAAATGCATGTCCAAACACATTAATTAAATTTAACTCATTAAATTTATTGGCTAAAATCTGAAACCTGTTGTCACTTACATTTAATTCAGGGAAAGCCACAGAAAATCCTTCAACACTGACCAATACAAATACTTTGTTCAGTCTTTTTTGCCGTTCCTATACCCAAGGTGCTGGTATGGGAACATTGCATTCGAACTAAGGCAGACTTTTCTTAACTAATTGTTAAAGTTCCATTTAACAAATACTTTCCAAATTCTTGCTGTTATGGAGTTTATATTTTAGTATAAAAATGCATTTTTATAATTATATATGATACAAAGACAAAAAAACCCCAATAAAACAAAAATAAAAAACAAGGTTGATGACAGACAGTGGATAAGACCAGCCGTTACCTAATTTGGTGGACCCAATAAAAATGCAAACTGGGAACCTTTTATAAAAGTATAAATTTCAGCATAGTAACGGCAGAATGTGAAGCCAGCCCTGATAGTATCATTGGGAAAAATACACAGAGAATTTCATAGGGATGTTCCAAATTTTAGGTAAACTTTAGAAGTCAAAATGAGAAGGAGAAGCCCTTCCCTTTTCTCTACCCTGCTTGAGGAACAGAAAGCCTTGGGAGCTCAGGCATTTGGGTTCAGGGAGACAGCTGTGCAGAGGCGCCTATAAAGGCCTAAAGAGAGTCGGGGTCTCTGGAGGTCTCGTAAGTCATAATAGAGAATTGGAATTTGGTAAATAAGACTTTTGAAGAGTTTTACAGATTGCTAATTGGTGCACATTTTTGTAGGCCTTAATAATTTGCAATTGACTTTCCTAACTAAAGTTTCCAAGGCTACCTCTCTGCCTCTTCAATATTCTTTTTTCTGGACTGCCTGGTGGTAGGGGAAAAAATACATAAATACGACTGTACCCTTCTTCCTTCCCTCCTTTTCTCCCTCCTCTTCTTTCTTCATTCCTTTCTTCCCTCTGCCATTCATGAAGGCCAATTTATATATAAGCCAAAATCCTAAGTAGTTCAGGATAATTCACTTGATTACTTGATTTTATGAAATAGCTGTCCAAAATTTTAGACGGAATTGACTTACTGATTTAACTGAGAGAAATCACTATCTGTCCAACTGAAGGAAATAAGGAGTCCTTTGCTATATACATATTATATACATATATCTGTAGGTCATCCCTAGTCATCAACAAGGGTTGGTTCCAAGACATTCCTCCGTACCCTTATGTCAACTGGTGTTGTATTTGCACATCCTCCTGTATATTTTAAATTATCTCTAGATTACTAATAATACCTAATATAATGTAAACGCTATGTAAATAGTTGTTATGCTACATTTTTATTTGTCTTAATTTGTCTTGCTGTATTGCTATTTCTTTTTTCTTAAATATTTTAGATATAAGATTAGTTGAACTTTTGAATGAAGAACCTGGAGATAGGGAGGGATGACTGTACAGACACGTATATGTACACATGTAATATGTACGTACATATTATATACTATATAAACATATATAAATACATGCGGGTATTATAGAAGCAAATTACATTTGGTATAATATTTAATTTAGAATAAATGGAGGAGATAACTAACAATCTTTCACTTGGAAAACTTGTTTATTTTTTCTACTAGCAATCTAAATAAAAACTAATTTTTTTAAGATAGAAATAAACTGTATTATGGGTGGTGCCTGTGGCTCAAAGGAGTAGGGTCCTGGCCCCATATGCCGGAGGTGGCAGGTTCAAACCCAGCCCTGGCCAAAAAAAAAACTGCAAAACTAACAACTTTTTTTTAGCAGTTTTTTTTTTGGCCAGGGCTGTGTTTGAACCCACCACCTCTGGCCT
Source organism: Perodicticus potto (assembly GCA_963574655.1). Classification (NCBI taxonomy): domain Eukaryota; kingdom Metazoa; phylum Chordata; class Mammalia; order Primates; family Lorisidae; genus Perodicticus; species Perodicticus potto. The sequence continues at coordinate 7,513 of CAUYRH010045930.1, forward strand.
ATAGGGCCAGGGCCCTACTCCTTTAAGTCATTTGTACCAGAATGTTTATTGCAGCCCAGTTCATAATTGCTAAGTCATGGAAAAAGCCCAAGTGCCCATTGGCCCACGCATGGATTAATAAATTGTGGTAAGTGTACATACACCATGGAATAGTATACAGCCTTAAAGAAAGATGGAGACTTTACCTCTTTCATGTTTACATGGATGGAGCTGGAACATATTCTTCTTAGCAAAGTAGCTCAAGAATGGAAGAAAAAGTATCCAATGTACTCAGCCCTACTATGAAACTTATCTATAGCTTTCATATGAAGGCTATAACCCAATTATAGCACAAGAATATGGGGAAAGGGGCAAGGGAGAGGAAGGGAGAGGGGAGGTTGGGGTGGAGGGAGGATAATTGGTGGGACCACACCTACGTGCATCTTAGAAGGGTACAGGTGAAACCTACTAAATGGAGAATATAAATGTCTGAACACAATAACTAAGAAAATGCCATGAAGGCTATGTTAACCAGTTTGATGAAAACATTTCAGATTGTATAAGAAACCAGCACATTGTACCCCACGATTGTGTTAATGCACACAGCTATGATTTAATAAAAAAGAAAAAATAAGAATGATTTAGTTAAAATATCTAGGGCAATTTGTTACAGATTATTGTGGTCAAACTCATGAAAAAAAAGAGATGATCTCTTGTTTATCACAAAATTTAAAAGTTTTCTTATTAAAATTTACTATGGAGGACCTTATTATATATAGCTTTTTCTTTGGTCACATCTTACTACTGTAACTTTATTTTCCCTTTTCACAGTTTGCTTTATCAATATAGATTTGTATTTTGTGTAAATTTTTGTAAGCCATCTTAAATTCTTGTTAGGATTTTTCATGAAATAAATAAACGTTTAATACATATAAAAATAAATAAACTATATTATTGTCTTATTATACATTTTGTATGCCTTCACTGGCCATTAATATAGATAAAATTAGATTACCAAAGTAATTATATCCATTTAGTCCAGATGATTTAAAATTCATTTCCTCTTTGTTTATTTATTTATTCAATATCTATTTATTAACTACTTCAGTGGGCCAGATATTTATCAGCTTCTGTAGTTCCTGAGACCATGGCATTATCCAATGTGGTTGGGAAGAAAACCCAAATATCATTTTAAAATGAGGCATAATTATTAATAAGATGAAAACTGAGTTGATATAAATTTTAAATCTAGGTTGTTCAGAGAATGCATAAGTTTGGTGTCTGTGCTAATTTACTAAGGGATTTCTATTTTTTCTCTACTATATTTTAAATTTAAAAATAATTCAACTACGTCCATAGTTTCTAGAGCACATTTCAGAATTTGCTAGATAGTTATATATTAGAGTTCATTTGAAAACTACAATTTTAAGTAAATTAATGCTTTAAAAAGTGTATCATCCAGGACTAAAAAGAAGACAAAAATGTCTTACACTTCACTTTTTTTTTTTTTTTGTCACAGATAAATGTGTTGAAGTCAGTAACTACTGTTTCCTATCTAAGGACAGTGAGATTTTTCTTACCAGTGAAGAATGAAATTCTAAAATTGTTGCCTTTGCTTTGCTTTTCCTGACTTAGTTACTGTACCTATAAATATAAGCATTATTTTCTCTCTTTTCATGTGTTCTTACCCAGAACTTGTTTATTCAGTGGGGACCACCAGGCAGGGCCAGGAACTTTTCATAAGGTCTAATGCTGACTGTAAGGTCAGATGTCTGCAGATTTTGAAGCTCTAAACTGAGTAATAACATCACCTGAATACTTTTTGTTATTATTTACCCCTTTTAAGACCCATCTATGATGAGTAATTTGTTTATGTAACAGTTGTCCCTTTGTATACTTATGTTATTGATAAATTCTGGAACAAACTCCTCCTGTTTTGCTAAACACTCAGCCCTACAAGTGAAATCCAAATATGTATATTCATTCCAATGTGGTCTATACTACCGTTATATTAAGGACTCTGGGGAAATAGTAAGGCCAGCACCAATTTCCTAACTGTATATGAATATATCAGAGATTTTCATATAAAAAAATACCAATTAAAGACTCATAGTGTTAATATATTTTGGCATGGTAAGTGTACTCAGCGAGTTAGAATAAATTGGCCGCTTAATATGACTAATTTAGCCTGAAGAAAAGTTCATTATCTCCTGAGCTATCGGTCAATCAACTTTGGTAATAAATGCCTCCTCTTAAATAGCACATGTAATAGTGTCTAGGCAAAATTAATAGTTCAGATAAAACACAAAACCTATAGAAATTTTGAAATTTGGTTTCCTATTAAAGCATCATTAATATAAATGTTGCTTTTTATTTATGTCAATCTTACAATGATTAAGGTATGAGGTAGAAAAGAGCATGATTGCTGTGCTTGCTCTTACTACTCTCAGCAGGTTTCACACCCTTTATGTGCATGTCCATGGAGGTAGACCTCACATCATTCTTGGAAATTACCTCGTTTATTATTTAGGCTTCCTAACTGCAAGAGCTTAGTAAGTCGTCCAACTTCACTAAGGTTGCCCTGTCTACAAAACAAGAAATAATTACTGTAAAAAAATTTTGTTTTTGATACGAAGATTCATGAAAATGGCAGGACCAGTCCTGTGGGCTCCCATCTTGCGAAGATATGTTTTATGAATAAAGAGGCAATATTTTTAAGGATAGATGATTGTATTTGAGGAGGTCCTACCACTGTTTATCAAGTACCTTCCTTCTTGTCCAGTTAATTATCATTTCAAATCTTTTCTTTTATCTTAAATTTCATATTGCTATTAGGGCACACATGATTGGATGACATTGTTGCCATTTGTTAGATAGTGTCCAAGGTTATCAGACCTCCCTCCCTTCCTTCACCTATTCCCTTACTTGAATTTATTTATTTATTTTTCTATTTTTTTATTAAGTCATATACTCATAGATCATGGGTAGATTTATGCATATTTGGGGTACAATGCATTGTTTTTTTCTTTATGCAATCTGATGGGGTTACATCAAACCAATCAACATATCTTTCGTCTCATTTACTTTATTATTGTGTTAAGATGTTTATGTTCTACACTTGACAGATTTGACTTGTACCCCTGCAATATGCTACATAGGTGTGGTCCTGCCTTTTACCCTCCCTCTATCAAACCTCTCCCCTCCCTTCCCACTCCATTTCTATCCTTCATCCTGGGCTATAGTTTTGTTCTATCTTTTATAAGAAAGTGTGAGTAAATATAAGTTGGTTTCATAGAAGTACTGAGTGCATTGGATACTTTTTCCCTCATTCTTGAGATACTTTACTCATGAGAATATGTTCCAGGTCCCTCCATGTAAACATAAAAGAGGTAAAGGCCCCATCTTTTTTAAAGACTGAATAGCATTCCATGGTATACATATACCACAATTTATTAATCCATTCATGGGTCGATGGGCACTTGGGCTTCTTCCATGACTTGACTTTTATAAATTGAGCTGCAATGAATAATCCAGTGCAAATATCTTTCTTGCAAAGTGATTTTTGGTCATTTGGATATACTCCTAGTAGAAGAATTGCAGGATCCAACAGCAGTTCAATTTTTAGATCCCTGAGTTTTCTCCAAACTTCTTTCCAAAAGGAATGTATTAGTTTGCATTCCCACCAGCAGTGGAGAAGTATTACCTTTTCTCCACATCCACGCCGACATCTGTAGTTTTGGGATTGTGTTATGTGGGCTACTCTTACTGGAGTTAGATGGTATCTCAAAGTGGTTTTGATTTGCATTTCTCTGATGATTAAAGATGGTGAGCATTTTTACATGTGTCTGTAGACCATGCACCTGTCTTCTTCAGGGAAGCTTCTGTTCAGGTCTCTTGCCCATAGTGAAATGGGATCACATGTTCTTTTCTTATTAATAAGTTTGAGTTCTCTGTGGATTCTGGGTTATCAGACCTTTGACAGAAATATAACCTGAAAATATCCTCTCCCATTCTGAGGGTGGTCTCCTTGCTTTACGTATGGTGTTCTTGTCAGTGCAGAAGCTTTTTAGTTGGATCAGATCCCAGTAATGTATTTTTGGTATTACTTCAATTACCCTGGGGGCCCTCCTCATAAAATTTTCTCCCAGACCAATTTTTTCAAGTGTTCCCCTACACTTTTTCCAAGAACCTTTATGGTTTCATGTCTTAGGTTTAAGTCTTTTATCCAGTGAGAGTCAATTTTTGTTAGAGGTGAAAGATGTGGGTCCAGTTTCAGTCTTCTACAAATTTCAGCCAATTCACCCAGCACCATTTGTTAAATAGGGAGTCTTTCCCTCAATTTATCAATGATGAAATGACAGTAAGTGTCTGGATTCATCTCTTGGTTCTCAATTCTGTTCCTATTTTTGTGCCAATACCATGCTGTTTTGATCACTATAGATTTATAGATAGTCTGAAGTCTGGTAGCATGATTCCACCTCATTTGTCTGAGTAATGTCTTGGCTATTTCAGGTTTTTTCTGTTCCCATATAAAATAAAGGACTAGTTTTTACAGATGTTTAAAGTATGACAGAGGTGTTTTAATGGGGTTTGCATTAAATCTGTATATTGCTTTGGGTAGTATAAACATTTTCATCATGTTGATTCTTCCCAGCCATGAGAATGATATGTTTTTCCATTTGTTGACATCTTTAGCTATTTCTTTTGTCAGAGCTTCATAGTTCTCTTTATAGAGATCTTTCACATCCTTTGTTAGTTACACTCCCAGGTATTTCATTTTCTTTAGCACTACTGTAAAGGGAATAGAGTCCATGACTGATTTTTTAGTTTGACTATTGTTGATATATATGAATGCTACTGATTTGTGAGTATTGATTTTGTAGCCTGATATTCTTCTGTATTCTTTTATCACTTTTAAGAGTTTTGTGGTTGAGTCCCTGGTGTTTTCCAGGTATACTATCATATCATCTGTGAAAAGTGAAAGTTTGATCTCTTCTGACCCTATATGGATACCCTTGATTGTCTTCTCTTGCCTAAGTGAAATGGCTAAGACTTCCATTACAATGTTAAAAAGTAGTGGAAATAGTTGGCAACCTTGCCTGGTTCCTGATATGAGTGAAAATGTCTTCAGTTTTAGTCCATTTGCTATAATATTGGCTGTAGATTTGCTTTAGATGGCCTCTATCAGTTTAAGAAATATCCCTTCTGCACCTATTTTATTAAGTGTTCTGATCATAAAAGGATGCTGGAGATTATCTAAAGCTTTTCTGCATCAATTGAGAGGGTCATATGGACTTTGTTTTTTAATTTGTTTATGTGATGCATTATATTTATAGATTTGTGTATATTGGACCAGCCTTCAGAGTCTGGGATAAAACTTCCTTGGTCGTGGTGTATAATGTGATGTGTAGCTAGATTCTATATGCTAGGATCTTATTGAATATTTTTGCATCAAGATTCATTAGAGATATTGGTCTGTAATTTTCTTGTCTTCTTGGGTCTTTTCCTGGTTTGGGGATCAAGGTGATATTTGCTTGATAGAATGTGTTGGAAAGTATTCCTTCTTTTTCTATGTTTTGGAAAAGGTTAAGTAATATGGGTACTAGTTCTTTTTTAAAGGTTTGGTAGAATTCTGATGTGAAGCCATCTGGTCCTGGGATTTTCTTTTGGGGAAGATTTTGTATAGTTGATGCTATTTCAGAACTTGATACAGGCCCGTTCAAAATTTCCACTTCTTCCTGACTAAACTAGGGAGATGATGTGTTTCCAAGTATTGGTCAATTTCCTTCAGAATTTCACATTTCTGAGAATAGAGTTTTTTGTAATATTCATTAAGTATATTTTGAATTTCTGTGAAGTCTGTAGTTATCTCATCTCTGTCATTTCTGATTGATGAAATTAGAGATTTTACTCTTTTATTTCTGGTGAGGTTAGCCAAAGGTCTATCTATTTTACTGACCTTTTCAAAAAAACAACTTTTTGATTCATTGTTCTGTTGTACAATTCTTTTATTTGCAATTTCATTTAATTCTGCTATAATTTTGGTTATTTCTTTTCTTCTTCTGGGCTTGGGGTTGGAATGTTCTTCCTTTTCAAGTTTCTTGAGTTGTCCCATTAAGTTGTTAACTTCTTCTCTTTCCATTCTCTTGAGGAAGGCTTGCAATGCTATAAATTTCCATCTTAGAACTGCCTTTGCAATATTTCAGAGGTTCTGGTAGTTTGTGTCTTCATTATCGTTTTGCTCCCAAAATTTGGTAATTTCTTTCTTAATCTCATCTATGACCTAGGTATCATTGAGCATAAGATTGTTTAATTTCCACATCTTTGTGTGAGTTTGCAGATTCCTGTTGATACTGAGTTCAACTTTTATTCCATGATGGTCTGGGAAGATACAAGGCATAATTTCTATTTTTTTTAATTTGCTGAGATTAGCCTTGTGACCTAAGATGTGATCAATTTTGGAGGATGTTCTATGCACTGATGAGAAGAATGTGCATTCAGTTTGGTTAGGATGAAATGTTCTGTGTATGTCTGTTAAAGATAATTGTTGAATAGTTAATTTTAAGTCAAAAATTTCTTTGCTTACTTTCTTATTGGAAGATCTATCCAAAACAGCCAAAGAGATGTTTAAATCTCTGGTTATTATAGTGCTGGAGGTAATCAAGTTGCTCATTTCAGTTAGAATCTCTTTTATAAATTGAGGAGCATTCTGGGTGGGTACATAAATATTAATAACTGAAATATAATCATGTTGAGTGTTTCCATTAACAAATATGAAGTAACTGTGGCACCTGTGGCTCAGTGGGTAGGGCACCAGCCCCATATATCGAGGGTGGCAGGTTCAAACCCAGCCCCGGCCAAACTGTAACAAATATGAAGTAACCATCCTTATCTTTCCTTACTTTTGTTGTTTTAAAGCCTATTGTATCTGCAAATAAAATTGCAACGCCTGCTTTTTTCTAATTGCCATTTCTCTGAATTATAGATGACCATCATTTCACCCTGAGTCTATATTTATCTTTTAAGGTAAGATGAGATTCTTGTATGCAGGAGATATCTTCTCTGAGTTTTTGTATCCAGTCAACAAACCTATGGCTCTTTTAGGGCAATTTAAGCCATTCACATTAATTGAGAGTAGTGATAAACTTGGTATTATTTTGGGTGTCAAATTTTTCAAAATTACAGTGGGCATTTTTACTCCTTTTGCCACTTTGGAAGTTGAGTTTTGATCAAAACTTTCTGAGTGAGTTTACTTGGGTGGTACAGCATTGTGATGGTCATTTTGGAGGCTGGGTCTGAGAATATCCTGGAGAGCTGGTTTAGTTATGCAAATTTTTTCAGCATGTGAATATCTTTAAAGTATTTGACTTCTTCATCATAAATGAAACTCAGTTTAGCTGGATACAGGATCCTGGGTTGAAAATTGTTTTGTTTTAGGAGGTTGAAGGTAGATGACCATCCTCTTCTAGCTTGAAATATTTCAGCAGAGATATCTGCAATCATTCTAATATTCTTCCCCTTATAGGTTATGGTTTTCTTACATCTGGTTGCTCATAGAATTTTCTCCTTCATATTAACTTTGGCAAAGTTAATTATAATGTGCCTCAGAAATGTCTTATTCAGACTGAGTAATGCTGTGGTTCTGAAATTGTCTGCTATCTGAATTTCAGAATTTCTTGGCATGTCTGGTAAGTTCTCCAACATTCCATCATGAAGTAGAGCCTCTGTGTCTTTCAAAGCACCCTATCACCTTCAGAAATTTTTATAAGGCAAATATTAGTTTTCTTCTAATTATTCTAGAGCTTTTGAAGAGAAAGATCCATTTTTGGTCTCCACTTCTCTCTTTGAGCATTTGGGAGTGTTCAAAAGCTTCATCTTCAATGTCAGAAATCCTTTCTTCTGCCTGCTCCATTCTGTTACTGAGGGATTCTACTATATTTCTCAGATCTTCAAAGGCTACAAATTCTTTTCTCAATGTGTTAAAATCTTTGGTGATTTTGTCTTTGAATTCATTGAATTCTTGAGATGACTTTTGAATTATTCCTAGAATTTTTAATTTCAACTTTACTTCCATTCTGTTAATCTTATTTGCCATCCAAATTCTAAATTTGATTTCTGACATCTCAGCCATCTGTTTATGAATGGGATCCTCTGGCGTGGCTGGTTTGTCATTCCTTGGGGGAGTTTATCTATTCTGATTATTCATATTGCCAGAGTTTTTCTGCTGATTCTGCCACATGATTGTTTTTCACTGTTTGGCTAGATGTGCAGATAAAGGGAAATTGGATTGGAGGCTTCTGGGGTTGTGGTCAACCAGCCTTTCACCAAAAAGCTGGGACTGTGACTTCAGCTTTTCCTCTACAACTTTGCAAAGACCCGTACAATACTATAGCCTGAGACTCTGGAGACCTGCTTGGTGTAGTAGGGCTAGGTGGCTCTGTCTTTTATTCAGCTGATCTCTGTCCAATTCTAGTAAATCAATGACTCTGGGTTGATGTCTCAGCTGAAATTTGTTTCCTTAGAGTTGCAGCTTGCCTTGGCAGGGAAGATGTGCAATTATCTATCTCTTCACTCAGCTTGGCTCCTACCCTTCAGCTTTGTTGGGTTCTTTCTGGCTGTTATCTCTCCCTCTGGACTGGAGCTTCTGTTGAAAGCTGTGTCTAGTAGCTGTAAATAGCTAACCTGAGGATTTAGCAAAACACAAAACACTTTGAAACAAAATGGGCAAATAAACAATCAAAAAAGCTATCAGGCCTGTGAAATCACTGTCTGATCTTTGGACTCGGGTTCTTGGTCTATAACATCCCAGGGCAGTGCTAGGTATAAACCACACTCTTATACTTGCTTAAAAATCCATGACTGTGGGAGGCACCTGTGGCTCAAAAGAGTGGGGTGCTGGCCCTATACACCAGAGTCGGCAGGTTCAAACCCAGCCCCAGCCAAAAACTGCAAAAAAAAAAAAAAAAAAAAAATTCCATGACTGTCAGGTCTGTGAAATCATTGTGTGATCTTTGGGCTTGGGTTCTTGGTGTGTAACATCCCAGGGCAGCACTAGGTATAAACCATCGTCTTCTACTTGCTTACAAATTCATGATGTGGAAAGGAAAGGAAGGGTTGTTGAATCCTTTAGCCGGATTTACAAACAAACTTTTGGAAGCAGGAATTTCCCTCTACTTGAATTTAATTGTGTTTTTCTCTTGTGAGGGCCTGTAGCATTCATCTGCTAGTTTTAAATAAGGGTGCTTGCTTTTCTAATCTTGACATACCTTCTCCTTAAAGAGGATAATGTTCTTTAACTGCATATATGCATAGCTTGCAAAATGCAAGTGATCTAATTATGTTTACACACCAATCAGAGTAACTTTGCAGTTTTTGGCCAGGGCTGGGTTTGAACTCGCCACCTCCAGCATAAGGGGTTGGTGCCCTACCCCTTTGAGCCACAGGCGCCGCCCTCAATCAGAGTAACTTTGAATATTGATCATATATCAATGCTGCAAGGCAAAACAATTGTGGGGACTGTGTATGTGTGTATGTGTGTACATGTATTCATGTTTAAATGGAAATATTGCTAGAGTTAGTTTAAGGGCTAGATTATAAAACACCTACTGGTGGCAACTGCATCTTACCTGACCTTTCAAACTCTAGGACCAAGTGGACCCATGCAAGCTGCTCAGGTTGTCTAGTATAAAGTAGAAGTCACGAGCCTCTCCAGAGGTAGAAAATATCCACAATGAATTTATATAAAATCAATGCCAACCAGAGGTGTCTTTGATAATAGAAAAGAGTTATCTTATTCTCCATATTACCTTCCACAAGGCATGCCAATGAGGGTGAGGTATCAAGAAAGGGAAGAGAGTTTTACCATAGCAAACGTTATTGTCTAGCAAAGTAAGAGAATTGAAAGCTGTTTCATGGTGTCATTGACTTATTACAGCCTCTCTTATTGGAAATGACTTTCCCCTTTTCTCTACTAACAAGTAATTTTTACATGAAATGAGAAAACCTATTTTAAAATCATTTCCAAATATCCTAACACAATCTGGAAGCTATTTTGGAGATGGGGGCATCTTCCAGGAAAATAAAGTAGATTGAGTAAATGCTACAAGACTTTGAAAAAAATAGGTTGTTTTAAAGAAAGGCACTTAGGTGTCACTACCATTTTCAAAGAATTGTCACTTAGAATTATATTTCACTTGTTTTGCAAATATTTTACATTGACAGACACTAAATACCATTTACCAGGTTCATAGAAATTTTTTGATGGTCTCCCAGGACTCTTTAAGACAAAGAGCAGTTTCCTGGACACACCATATAAAAGACGAAAATTGTTTTCAGGAGACTGGAGGTTTTCTGAACTCTCCATGATCTTTAGTAGTGGCTCTTCATTCTTGCTGCATATGAGAGTTATTTGGGGAATTTTACAAAAATATTGATGTTCAGGTGTACTTAGAACAGATGAATCAAATTCTTTGGCAGGGGTGGGTAAGAATTTTTCGAAGCTTCCCAGGTTAACGTGTAGCCATTGTTGAGAATTATTGACACAACTAGAGCAGGATGGCAAGTTTGTGGTTCCAGCAATGTCACTTTCCCTCCCCTTGACAAAAGGTGTTGTCAATACACCTAGACATTTATTTCCACTGAAACTAGACTCAGTCTCAGAAAATTTTTCAAGTCTTTGACACATAACTTCTACGAACCACACAGTATTGCCATCTCTGAATAGGTCGAGGTAATTTCTGGGTTCACGAATGATGTTCAATAAATATTTATGGATTGATCAAACTGCCCTCAATAACCCACTAAGGTTCCTGGGTACTTAATTTGTTAGGTGCTTACTCAGCTTGGGCAGTGTTTGTGAGCAGAAGATGGATAAGGCGTTCCTTTCTTACCTCAAAAATTCGTATACTCAGTACTATTATGAAACAAATATATAATCACCCACACTTTCATATGAACGATAAAACACAACTATAGTCCAGAAGGAAGGAGGGAAGAGGTGAGAGAGTGAAGGGGAAAAGGGAGGCTGGGAGGAGGAAGGGTATTTGGTGGGACCTCATCTAATGTGCCCAATGCAAGGGTACATGTCAAAACTATTAAGAGTAGAGAATTAATGTCTTGACACAACAAACAAGTAAGTGAGGAGAAGGTTATGTTAACCAGTTTTATGTAAACATTCCAAATTGTACATAAAATCAGTGCATTGTACCCCATAAATGCATTAATGTACACCTGACTCCATAGAGGGCCAGATTTTTTTAAAAAGACAAAT
>CAUYRH010045934.1:0-31813 GCA_963574655.1 Perodicticus potto
GAAGCTAAGCAAAGAAATTTTAGACTTAAACTTAACCATTCAACAGTTGGATTTAACAGACATCTACATAACTTTTCATCCTAACAAAACTGAATACACATTCTTCTCATCAGCCCCTGGAACATCCTCCAAAATTGATCACATCTTAGGTCACAAGTCTACCCTCAGCAAATTTAAAAGAATAGAAATTATTCCTTGCATCTTCTCAGACCATCATGGAAAAAAAGTTGAACTCAATAACAACAAGAATCTGCACACTCATACAAAAACATGGAAACTACATAACCTTATGCTGAAGGATAGATGGGTCATAGACGAGATTAAGAAGGAAATTGCCAAATTTTTGGAACAAAACAACAATGAAGACATGAATTATCAGAAGCCCTGGAATACCACAAAGGCAGTCCTAAGAGGGAAATTTATAGCACTGCAAGCCTTCCTCAAAAGAATGGAAAGAGAGGAAGTTAACAATGTAATGGGACATCTCAAGCAACTGCAAAAGGAAGAACATTCCAATCCCAAACCCAGCAGAAGAAAAGAAATAACCAAAATTAGAGCAGAATTAAATGAAATTGAAACAAAAGGATTATACAACAGATTGAAAAATCAGAAAGTTGTTTTTTTGCAAAGGTCAATAAAATAGATAAACCTTTAGCTAATCTAACCAGGAAAAAAAGTCAAAGACTCTATTGAATTCACAGTAGTGCCAAAGAAGATGAAATATTTGGGAGTTTACCTAACAAAGCATGTGAAAGATCTCTATAAAGAGAACTATGAAACTCTAAGAAAAGAAATAGCCAAAGATGTTAACAAATGGAAAAACATACCATGCTCATGGCTGGGAAGAATCAACATTGTCAAAATGTTCATACTACCCAAAGCAATATACAATTTTAATGCAATCCTGATTAAAGCTCCACTGTCATACTTTAAAGATCTCGAAAAAATAATACTTTGTTTTATATGGAATCAGAAAAAATCTCAAATAGCCAAGACATTACTTAGAAATAAAAACAAAGCAGGAAATCATGCTACCAGACCTCAGATGATACTATAAAGAGATAGTGATCAAAACAGCATGGTACTGGCACAAAAACAGAGAGGTAGATGTATGGAACAGAATAGAGAACCAAGAGATGAACCCAGTTACTTACTGTTATTTGATCTTTGACAAGCCAGTTAAAAACATTCAGTGGGGAAAAGATTCCCTATTTAACAAATGGTGCTGGGCGAACTGGCTGGCAACCTGTGGAAGACTGAAACTGGACCCACACCTTTCACCATTAACAAAGATAGACTCTCACTGTATTAAAGATCTAAACTTAAGACATGAAACTATAAAAATCCTAGAAGTGCAGGGAAAACTCTTGAAGGAATAGGCCTGAGCAAATAATTTATGAGGAGGACTCCCCTGGCAATTGAAGCAGCATCAAAAATATACTACTGGGACCTGATCAAACTAAAAAGCTTCTGCACAGCCAAGAGCACAGTAAGTTAAGCAAGCAGACAGCCCTCCGAATGGGAGAAGATATCTGCAGGTTATGTTTCCGACAAAGGTTTAATAAGCAGAATCCACAGAGAACTCAAATGTATTAGCAAGAAAAGAATAAGTGACCTCATCTCAGGGTGGGTAAGGGACTTGAAGAGAAACTTTACTGAAGAAGACAGGCACAAGGCCTACAGACACATGAAAAAATGCTCATCATCCTTAATCATCAGAGAAATGCAAATCAAAACTAGTTTGTGCTATCATCTAACTCCAGTAAGATTAGCCCACATCATAAAATCCCTAAACCAGAGATGTTGGCGTGGATGTGGAGAAAAGGGAACAATTCTATATTGCTGGTGGGACTACAAACTAATAAGTTTCTTTTGGAAAGATGTTTGGAGAACAATTTGATTCTACAATTCCTCTACTAGGTATATATCCAGAAGACCAAAAATCACATTATAACAAAGACATCTGTACCAGAATGTTTATTGCAGCCCAATTCATAATTGCTAAGTCGTGGAAGAAGCCCAAGTGCCCATCAACCCATGAATGGACCTATAAATTGTGGTATATGTACACCATGGAATATTATTCAGCCTTAAAGAAAGATGGAGACTTTACCTCTTACATGTTTACATGGATATAGCTGGAACATATTCTTCTTAGCAAAGTATCTCAAGAATGGAAGAAAATGTACCCAATGTACTCATTCTTACTATGAAACCAATTTATAGTTTTCTTATGAAAGCGATAACCCAATTATAGCTCAAGAAGAAGGGGAAAGGGGAGGGGGGAACAGGAGGAGGGAGGATGGGTGGAGGGAGAGTAATTGGTGGGACCACACCTATGGTGCATCTTACAAGGGTACATTTGAAATTTACTAGGTGTAGAATATAAATGTCTTAACACAACTACTAAGAAAATGCCATGAAAGCTTTGTTAACCAGTTTGATGAAAACATTTCAAATTGTATATAAAACCAGTACATTGTACTCCATGATTACATTAATCTACAGAGCTATGATTTAATTAAAAAACCCATCATTTTGGAATAACTTGAAAAATTCATATGTGGCTGCATTTTAAAATCAATTTTAGGGTCTTCCTCATACTACTATAGCATGATAAGGAGCTTAGAAGTTGCCACTCTCTCCTAGCAACAGGTAAAAAGCTGAACTGATTGAGAAGTCAGAGAAGTGAGGTTACAGGGCAAATGACTTCCCCCCAAATAAAGAGACAGACAGGGATACAGAGAGTCACCAAATACCAGAACAGAAACCTGCAGCACAAGCCTCCATGGAAATCAGTGCTGGGCAGGAAAACCTAAACTGTAAGCCAGTAATTCACAAATTTCTAGAGATTCAGTCTGAATAAACTGAGAGTCAAAAATTCTTAGGGGAAGGGGAAATGTAGTTATAGAGGAATTCCAAAAGTTTTGTGAGTTTTACTTTCAGAAGCTCCGTCAGGTTTTCACAAAGAGTACTGGAGAAAAATTTCCTAGTGCTTCCAGCAGGAGCAGGGCAAAAGAAATGATGTTGAAAAAATGATGTTGTTGTTCTTAGCAAGGTTTGCACACAGGAGAAAGTATTTAATTAGAACTTTACCTGCTAGGGTTTTATCAGAGCCTAACTACCCTGAGGGAAGTAAAACACCCAACTCTAGCTGGCACTAGCCTTCCTCATGGAATAAAGATCCCATGGAATAAATATCCCATTCTAGCCCACTCTAGTCACCCTGACCCATCTAAGAGGGTAGAAGGTTGGGGTATGAGATGAACATGTGAAATTCATAGTCCAGAGGTCCAGGCTCACCAAAACACCAAGACCTATCACAGGACCATAGCACTCTTCCCCTTCCTCCACACCTTACCACCACATCACCAAAGGTCATTTATAGCAGTTCCTTTAATTGTTACATCACATCCAGCTACCAAAAAATAACTACTAGTTGTACTAAAAGCCAAAAACACAATTCGAAGGGACAGAGAAAGCACCAGAATCAACCTCAGATACAACAAAGAAATTGGAATTATCAGAGCAGGAATTTAAAACAACTATGGTTAATATGCTAAAGACTCTAATAGATGACAGAGAATGCAAGAACAGATGGGAAATGTAAGCAGCGAGAGGGAAGTACTACAAAAGAATTGAAAAGAAATGCTAGCAATCAAAAACACTTTAAAGAGAATGAAGAATAGTAGAGTAGAGTGCATGCAGCTGAAGAAAAAATCTTTTGAGAACATTTTGATAGAACATTCCCAAACTGAAAAGCAAAAGAGGAAAAAAGACTAGGAAAAAAAAAAAAAAAAGAGTAGAACAGAATACTTAAGAACTGTAGAACGAGTACAAAAAGTGCAGCATGTGTAACAGAGATACCAGAAGGAGAAGAAAAACAGAAATGAATACAGGAAATACTTAAAATAATAATGCTTAAAAATTTCTCCAAATTTATATCAGACACCAAACTAAAGTGGAAGAAGCTCAGAGAACACCAAGCAAAAGAAGTGCCTAGAAAACCACATCAAGGTATATTATATTCAAATTGCAGAAAAAAAAAAAAAATCCTCAAAGAAGCCAAAGGAAAAACACTTACCTGTAAAAGAGCAAAGATAAACATGTCTGACTTCTCCTCAGACACTGCACTGAGATTGGAGAGAAAAATTTAAAGTGTTGAGAGAAAAAAACCCACCAACCTAAAATTAATCTTAATATTTCTTGAATGTGATAATGGTATTGTAGTTAAATAGGAGAATGTCTGGTTTTTAAGAAATAGATGCTGAAATAGGTAAGGGTGATCACAATATTTGTAACTGTGCTTTCGAATATATTGAGAAATGCTTTCAATTAGTCAATTTTAAAAAATTTGCTCATTATGATTATGGTAACTGAAATGGAAAATTACCAAAATTTTGAAAACAAAATAGAATGGTAAATTATTAAAAATGTCATTTTCTGACCTGAGATCCATAAGAGACCATTTCTACGTCTCCCAGTTCAGAAGTTCTGCCTAACTCAGGAAGGAAATAGTTTCTTTCTTTTCTTTCTCTCTCTCTCTCTCTTTCTTTCTTTCTTTTTAATTGTTGGGGATTCATTGAGGGTAAAAGGAACCAGGTTGTACTGATTGCATTTGTTAGGTAAAGTCCCTCTTATAATTGTGTCCTGCTGCCAAAAAGTGTGTCGCATAGTTTATTGATCAAGATATTGTAGACTGTAATTCCAGGTGCATTTAATAGAATTATAAAAACGGTTTAGATCCAATAATCTCACTCCTATGTATTTCACCTAAAGAAATCAAATCTTGTGTTCATGAAAAAATGTACATACAAATGTTTATAGCTCTATTCATAGCCATCCAAGACTGGATGTATTCCAGCTGTGCTCCAGTGAGTGAACACATGAATGAATTGCTTATATCCATATAGTGGAATAGTACTTAGCAATAAAAATGAATGAACCAATCAACAGGATGGATACGTAGCAAAAGCATTATACAAAGTTAAAGATGCTAGATTCAAAAAGTCACATGCTATCTGATTCCATTTATACCATGACATTCTTGAAAAGACAAGGCTACCTGACAGAGAACAGGTCAATAGCTGTCAGCAGTCAACTATGAATGACAGCATAAGAGAGAATTTTTGGGTGATGGCAATATTCTGTATCCTACTTATGGTAATGGTGTTTGCATGAATTTATGCATGTGTTAAAAATCTCAGAACTGAACACCAAAAAACAGGGCAGAACTAACTGTCCTTTAAGTTAAAATATAAAAAAGGAAAAGAAATAAAAAATTATAACATGAGAATTGTAAAACTGTTACAACATATTCTTAGACAAAAATGTTAACCCATTATAAAAAACAGGGCATATTTAAATGACATTTAAATGTCATTATCATCTGTAAAAATTCACCAAGCTATACACTTCTGATTTGTGCACACTTTCAGAAAAAGTTTAAAATATATAAACAAATGATTTATTTGCTGCAGTGGCTATGCTATTTTACAGGTAAAAAACATGCTTTTGGTTGATTGAATAACATTAGATTGAATAACATCCTTTGTAGGTCTGGAGTGGAGGCATGAGTTCAATTACAAATACTAATACTTTTTATTTTATTTTTTATTTATTTTTATTGTTTGGGATTTAGTGAGGATACAAAGAATTAGATTACACTGATGGCATTTGTTAGGTAAAGTCCCTCTTGCAATTGTGTCCCGACCCCGAGAAGTGTGCTATACACCGTGACTTCCCCTCCCCCCTCCCTCCTTCCCTCTCCACATTTTCTCATTCTCCTACCCCACCTCTTGTGTTAGCTCATCTTCTGCCTTCATATTAGAATGGAGTGCACTGGATTTTTGCTTCTCCATTCTTGTCAGTCTTTACTAAGTCTTCTTAGTGAAGAAGGGTGTGTTCCACCTCTATCCAGGTTAATACAAAAGATGTAAAGTCTTCATCTTTTTTAGTGGCTGGATAGCATTCCATGGTATTCCTGGGTTGGTAGACATTTAGGTCGTTTCCACATCTGGGTGATTATAAATTGAGCTGAGATAAACAGCCTAGTGCAAATGTCCTTATGATAAAATGTTTTTTTTCTTCTGGGTAGATGCTTAGTAATGGGATTACAGGATTAAATGGCAGGTCTAATTTGAGTTCTTTGAGGATTCTCCATACTTCCTTCCAAAAAAGAGTGTATTAGTTTGCAATCCCTCCAGCAGGGTGTTCCCTTCTCTTCACATCCACATGTAATACTCTTTTTGTTCCTTCAAACTTTCCTTCATTTCAGGACAAAAGCACATAATCATCACCCTCCTAAGTTTATGACATGAAGATGTAGATGATTCAAATACTCTGATCTTCTCAGCTGTTTATCATTGACAATATCACATGACATCTGTGTGTCTGCTGGTACTGCTGATAAAGCAGCCTATACTCCCCCTCACCCTTTAAAAAGTCACATTATTATGTGCTGTGCAAGTTGAACTGGAAGCCAGGGTGCAGTACACAATATATGATCTGCAGATACCAGAACAGAATCATAATACATTATGTCCTGGATTTATAACATGTTTTATATTTGTGTGGGGGAGCTTGGAGGAAAAGAAAACTATTATGTATTTATTAAATGGCAAGCATTGTGTTAGGCGTTTTGCATTTGTTATTTTATTCAAGTCTCACAACTGCCAATTTAGGTCAGGATATTATCCTCTTAACAAATGTGGAAAATGGATTTAGTTTCTTATCCAAGGTTTGTGGATGAATGAATGGTTTGACTAAAAGTCAGATTCAACTCTGTGAGCCAAAGAACCAGAATTAACAAGGTAGTTACCATCCTAACTCCACTGCTGGTGTCACAAGGACCCCTGGCCAAGACTGAAGGGAGGTCGCTGCTATTAAGACAGTAGCATATAGTATGCATATTCCACAGCTTATTAACCTATTGGGTTGATGGGCACTTAGGTTATTTCCACATCTTGGCAATTGTAATTGAGTTGCAATAAACAATCTAGTGCAAATGTCCTCATGATAAAAGGATTTTTTTCTTCTGGGTAGATGCCTAGTAATGGGATTGTAGGATCAAATAGGTCTATTTTGAGTTAGTTGGGGAGTCGCCATACTTCTTTCCAAAGAGGCTGTATTAGTTTGCAGTCCCAACAAAAGTGCAAAAGTGTTTCCTTCTCTCCACATCCATGCAGCATCTGCAGCTTTGAGACTTTGTGATGTGGGCCATTCTCACTGGGGTTAGGTGATATCTCAGGGCAGTTTTGATTTGCATTTCTCTGATGATTAGAAATGACAAGCATTTCTTTGTATGCTTGCTGGCCATTTGTCTTCAACCGTTTGTCTAGCATTGTCACTGCAATTTTTATTGCATCTCATAATGTGCACAGATGAGCTTGGTATTTATACCTTGGAATACTATTCAGCCATAGAAAGATGGGGACTTTACACCTTTTTCATTAACCGGGATGGAGTTGAAACACATTCTTCTTAGTAAAGTATCACAAGAATGGAAAAGGAAGTATGTGATAATATGAAGCCAGTAGATAAATGAATACAGGCCCACACAAGAGAAAACTCAATTTAATTCAAGTTAGGGGGAGAAGTGAGGGGGATAGTGGTGCTTCCACCTAATCATCACCAGTAAAGGTATATGACACACCGCCTAGTGGTGTAGGACACAACTACAATGAGGACTTTACTCAACAAGTGCAAACATTATAACCTAGTTGTTTTTTACCCTCATATTAATAATAATAAAAAAGACAGTTTCACAGGAGGGTGAGCTGCTGTTTATAGGGTTGACAACACTTTTTGCCACGTGGTTGGGTTCACAGCATTTCTGTGTGGGTGTGTGTGTTAGGAATGTGGGATGTTTTGCTCCCAATACATGATCACATCAGTGATTGGGCTGAGGCCATTGTACCTTAGCCTCCGGACCACTGAGCTCCACAAAAATCTCACAGCTTCAGATGCTCAGCCTAAACTCCACAAAGTGACAGAAATCTGTCCTCAAGTGACAACCTCCTTACCACAGGACTTATGGACTCTGAATTCTTGGATTCCTTCCATGGACAAATTTCAGCTGTCCTACCTTTTGATGATTTATTTCAGGTACCTTCCAGGCTTTACCTAGGAACTCCACCACGAACAGACAGCAGGAATGCTAGAGAGTTGTCATGGCAACTCCCAGATATCATCTTCAGCATGCCCCCATGGCTGTTGAGTCCAGATTTATCACAATTAGATTTCTATAGGGGAGAGGAACTCCTGCATAAGCAACCAGACCCTAGTAAATGGATCTAATTTGTAATTATATAGATCAGTTTAACACACCCAGTGGCAAGATTTTGAAGAACCGATTTTGAATGTTGGCATATTAGTGGTTGCTTGTCATATTTACATGGGCCTATCCTTCAAATCCATTGGGGCGAGGGGGAATAATCTAACCATTGCATTTGTAAAGAAAAACTTAGAGTTAAGTTTTATGAAGGCATTTGATGAAAAACTGAGATCAAGGGCGTTTTTCTCCCTAAAGTGAATAGAGTGGCCTGAGTACTTATTTCAGAGAGTCCTATTTCTATTTTCTTCGCCTCATGATCCTTCCAAAACAATGGCAGCACAAAACCCAGTTGCACAATATCTGCTCCTAAGCAGGGCGGTGCTGGGACTGTCCTGCATCTAGTGCGGTGGGTGTTTGTCTAGCACTGTCACTGCAGTTTTTATTGCATCTCATGATGTGCACAGATGTGCTTGGTAAGCATCCCAAGAGGAAAAAAGACTCTGCTCAATATCCCTGTTCCCAAATGGCACTACCTTATAGAATCACTTTCTGGGCTACCTCCTTGGGGATGCTGTAACCATTTAAAGTCTCTGGATTTTGGTGTTTTAACAAGGGTTTAATTACTAAGGTAAGTGTATGCACCTGCTAAGGCATCCCTAATTATTTGATAATGGTGCAATCTTTCTCAATACAGCTAGTTTTGTGGTGTAAGCTACACTAATGAAGCACACTGAGAGAACATATTCCCCCAATGTTGAGGAAGCTTATTTAAATTAAATAAATTTGCAAAGGACTAAATTTTTACCACTGGCCTCAACAATTATGCATTAGTATTTCATGCTGGAAGCCAGGATGCTTAGTGTCAGAATGAGGCATACTTCCTATTACTTTTGCCTTTTGATATGATGTTAAGGAGATAGTGTCGTCTTTAAAATTTTATCTTTTTCAGATTGCTTCACACACCCCACTTTGTCCCACCCTGTCATTAAGACACAAAAACAAAAAGCAAAGAGCTAGCTTATCTTTTTTGTTGTTCACTCGGTAAACTGATACAAGCACTGTTTTGACAGTGCGGAAAGTTTTTTTCTTTTCCACCTGATTCTTTCCATTGCCACATGTGGTCTGTAGTGGTTTAGAAATAAGATCTTTACTATAACATCTGCAAATTAGCACCTCGCATTGCAGCCTCTCTGAAAACCTGCTGATGGCTTGCAATTGTAGTAAGTTAGAGTTGACACTACATCCAAGTGTTTCAAACTTTGTTATTTTGGGCTAAAAAAAGAAGGCTCTAGCGGGCAGATGGTTTCCAAATCACGGTGAGGAGCAACATTAGTGAAACGCTGCATCTCACTTCACGAGCACACACATGCCTTTTACTACAAGAAGTTACTTTGGGAAAAATACACACTGGTCTAAATTGGTTCTATCCATTCTTCTCTCCGTCATTAACACAGTTTCCCAAGTAGAGATAAAGGAACATCCTTAATTATTTAATTTTTCTGACTTTTTTATGTAAGCCAAATTTATTTTGAAAATTTTCCAATCGATTAAGAGCGTGACTTTAAATACACCAACAACTTGCCACTGAGATTTTTAAACTGTTTACAAATGACAGCCAAGACACATGAGGACAAACAAATTAAAAACCCTTGCAAACAAGGGTTGAGGGATCAACAGGTTAAGGATTGTGAGAACCCAAGGTCGAAAGCTTAAGGACAGCTTTCAATTGTGCCAGAGGTCAGATGCCTTTCTGCCACCATTGTTAACCACACAGGTCTAGATTGCACTGCCCCTGTTTTATCACATCATCAGACAGGGCTCGAGAATGTAGCAATTGGGGACCAGGAAGAGCAGAGCAGGCATGGTGGGAAGGGTGCTGGGGGCAGAGAGCACAACTTGCAGCACCAAGCAAATCAAAAGGCAGAGGGGGCCTCCCAGCTGATTGCTCAGCGTCCTAGAGATTTCTGTTATTAATGTGGCTTGGGGCATGTACTGCTGATAATTACTGCTAGCTGGAATAATTAATAAGAATAATTGCTCAGCATGGAAAGGGAAAGGGAAGCTCTGGGAGGAGGGAGAAACAGACTGGAGGAGCAGGAGACTCCCTAAGCGCATTTATATAGACAGGAAGTTGAGCAGCAAAGCATCCTGAGAATCGGAGAGTTGTCTGGATGCCAAGGGCAAAAGTTAAGAGATATCGAATGGGGCCGCAGTCAATAGAAGAAGCCTGCCATGGCTCCAGTGAGGGAAGACTCTCTTTGGAAATAATAGGTAGAGGTTGTGGGGAAAAAAAGATGTAGTATAAAGGGAATTAAGCAGTGGCCTTAAATGAGCTGATAAGTCTGTGCATCTGGTATACCCAGTCACGCCAGCAGGAGAGCAGCAGAAAGGGAGATGAGCAAGGAACGATGGCCCAGTGAGAGTCTGGGAGAGTTTATCCCAGCTTGAAGGTAGAAAAGCATCCATTAGAAGTGAAGCATTGGTGTTGACAGTGTGCAGAATAACCACAATTCTGATGTAATAGGGTAAATTTTCTCAACACTGCATAGAGAGTTGCCAACATAGTTCTTGATGTTGTAGTTTTCTACGTATTACACTTAAATATTTCCCCAAAGGCAGGACAAGCATATGCTTGGCAAAACTTAAAGAGGTGAGGAAACTGGATGTGAAAACTTAAGTGTAAGCAGCAGAGGGAATCTGGCGGCCAGAATTCTGATAATGATGTTCAGGAGGGAGGCCCAAGCCAAGTGCTGGGTGTTCCCCATGACCCTTTGCGGGAGACAGGGCACAATGAGATGAAAGAAGCTCTTATAGGCAAGGAGCGACTGCTTATCATTCCTTTTTCTTATAGGAATAATACAGGAAGAGCCATTCAAGCTGAAAAAGACGGATTTACCAAATTATCTCTACTCAATAATGGACATTAAGCATTGTAATCCAATGAGTAATGCCCTTAACCCTCTCTTCATCCATGTAATGTAAGTGGATGAGAATTATAAGGCAGGAGAGGGAATGCTACTAAAACAGCCAATGACATATTTGGGGGGTGGGGCTTTCCAAGGTCCTAATTCTGCTCAGAGTGCGGTTCTACCCTCACCAATCTCCTAGCTGATTGGGGAACCAGCTCCTGCTGAGTAAGCTTGGAGCTGACACTATAACACTTACAGTGGCCTCAACAATTATGCATTAGTATTTCATGCTGGAAGCCAACAGCAAGGTTGCTTCTCTTGGGTTGAGGTGCATTGCTTCTTTACAGCGTTTAGGGAATTCCAAGAGTAGAGTACCAAATGATGTGGCAAGAGTACCAAGTGTAAGCTAGGCTCCTGGTTTTGGGTCAAGAGACAAAGTCTGATAGTGCCCCCGTGTGAAGGGATGGATGAAAAGTCCTAGGTGCAGGCTCAAGTCCAATCACTAGGTCTTTAGAAAGCTTTTCACACCTACCTGAACGTGGAATTTTTTGGCAAATAAGAAACTGAATGAGACCTTGAAGTTGTAAATATCCTTGATGACTCTTCACCTTTAGTCTTGCCCCCAGTTTGCCAACCCGTGGCACTGAGGAGGGTGAAGGTCAGGCTGGGATTGGTGGTATTTATTGGTAGCTATGACCGGGTTAGCCGAATTTGGAGTGAACTCTGAGAGCACCTTGGAACCCCAGGAGACGCTACAGGTTAACAATGAACTCAGTTTCATTTTTGTCAAAAAAAAAAGGCAATTGAAGAAGCAGAGTAAGCGCTGGCATGAGTTGTTGAGTTGGAGCATGGGAACCATCTCCGAGGGCTGGGGAGTGGGGCAGTGGTGGGAGGCAGAGCAGGAAAGTCCAAGTTTGGAGGAGTCGTGATTCAGTCCATAGGAAAAGGGCAGAAGACACCAGGACCCTTGCCATCCTGTCCAGTTGCAGAACGCTGCTCAATATTCCACTTAATGCTGAAGAAATGAGAGAAAACTGTTAGCAAGATGTGCAGAAGGCTCAATGGCTCTGAAGTCAAACTCATGGGACTGAACCCTGGCTCCACAGAGTGACCTTGTGCACGTGATGTGGACGGTAGTACTCACCTGGCAGGACTGGTATCTGTGTTAAAGTGGAATATGTAACATGCCTTGCTCATCACGCAGTACATTAATTTGTTAGCTCCCACTTCTTCACCTTCCTAGACACTCATGACCTTGCTCCCCTACTCTTCCTGTCACCCTCTTCCCAGCCCATCTGTAAGTGAGTAAATAACATATCTAATTATGAGAAGGTTGAGGAGAATCCTGGTTTATGGAGGATCTCTTGCTGTATGAAGTTGGAGCATGAAATTGTTTCTCTTTCCTGGTTATGGTATCAGTGATTTCTATTCTTATTGTAATGGGGGTGGGGGAGTAACTTGGTCCATCCATCACATGAATAGTCACTGCCTGCCTCCTCGGGGTCAGGAGGTGTGCCTTCCTCCAGCATGACCGGAATCTTCATCTGCTCTAGATACCAAGTCCAAAGCCATCCAGGAAGCAGAGAGTTGAGGTAAATCCTCCTGCTCTTCTAAAGGAAGACACCCACCATGACCCAGTAGGAGAGACAGTGGCAGGTAGGAAGAGAATATGACCAAGAGCTGGTTCGAGAAATGATCTTATCCCTCAACACTAATAGTTCTGATGTGCTAACGACATGCCTGGCATTGTTTTAAGTGTCTTCTATGCACCAACTCATTTAACACTCCTAACAAGTCTCAGGAGATAGAATTCCTACTCTGTTTAAAGATGGTGAAAGCCAGGCTCGGGACCATGTCTGGGTCACAAGTGAGTTTGTGGCCAAGTTGTCTGAGTCCAGAGTCGTCCCTCTGGACCCCTATAGCATGTGATCAGACCCCTGCCACCCACTCCAGCACATGTCCTGCTGTCTCTAAAGCAAGACAGGTATATCGCATCTTCCCCTCCTCACACTCAGTGGCTCTTCAGTGATTTCTCCTCCTTTGTAAGACTGCTCTTAGTGTTTATTTTCATCTAATTAAATCCCTACTGTGATGAAATGTTAGCTCAGGATCAGAGGGTGCTGTATGTAAAGTGTTTTACAGAATCCTGGAGCTAGAATAACATGTGACCTTTGTTTAGCTTTAGGTCTAGGTAGATGTCTCCCCTTACTTCTCAGTAGAAAGGCCTAAGATGACTGTATCAAGTTTCTATATTATCAAGAGACCAGATTCGGCCAAAGGGAAAACCTTTGCCAATTAAAAAAAAAAAAAAAGTCTTTTGTTCAGCTGCAGTTTTTGCGATTGAGATGATCTCAAGCAATGCTCTGACAGTCCCCAGTCTTTGGGGACTAGTAGAGAAGGAGAACGCAAGCTTCCTGGATGCCTCAGGATACATTCCACCCATGAATGGAGTTGCAGGGCAATCGGAAGGCCCAAGGGAACCAGTTCCCAA
The DNA here is from genome assembly GCA_963574655.1 of Perodicticus potto. Lineage (NCBI taxonomy): Eukaryota > Metazoa > Chordata > Mammalia > Primates > Lorisidae > Perodicticus > Perodicticus potto. Next base: position 13,676 of record CAUYRH010045934.1, read on the forward strand.
ATATAAGTTTTAACTTGTTTACCTTCAACTTGGAGCCTCTTACAATAATTCCCTTGAGATTCTGTCATTGGCACTCAATCTAACCTCATCTTCTGGAGTTAGGGGCATGTCTCTTCCCAGCTATACTTAAGGCTGCTTTATTTCCCAAGTGCTTCAAAACTGAGCCAAATTGTCCCTGTCCCAGAGGAGCAAACAAAACCCTGGCAGGGAAAGATAGCTTTCAAATCTCCTCTCCCCCATGGTTCCTTAGGGACAAAGCCACATCAGAGAGGACCAACCCTTCAACCTTCTTGTGTCCCCACTCAGCTCCCGGGCTCAGACCAAACAGACTTTGCTCTATTTCCTGAGCCATAGGGCTTTTCCTTCTTCATTTCTGTTTACTGGCCTTGAGATCTCTTTCTTTTCTTAGGATGAAGGTTCAACTTTACAGAAGCTGAAATAAGAATGGTTATGTTTTAGATTTAGGCTTCTGAGGCAAAGGGAGAGTTTGCTTTACTCACCATATTATTTCTAATGTCTAGCAAAGTAGAGGTGTAATGAATAAATTGAATCAGAAGACAAAACAAATTCTAAACAAAGGGGGAATAAATATTTTCTTATACCTAATGAGAAAAGATTACTGTTAATGGCTTAGTTATCTGAAAATAACTTTTCCTATTATCCCATCTTGCCTTTTTTTTGGAGTGAAGTTAGTAGGTGTCCATTAGTACTTTACAGAAAATTTTCTTAGAGACTTGAGAAACTAGCAGCCATTCACTCTGGGGATAGACATAGCATAATGTGATTAAAAAATAGTCTGAATATGAAGTTACACTATTTCATTCATGGCTCCCTGTCCATGGAGCCAAAGATCAATCCCTTCACTTTTTGAGATCTCGGTTTCCTTGTCTTTAAAGTTGTGGGTTTCTGACAGATGACCTGTGGCCAAAGTTAGAATGCTAAAAGACGCACATGCCGGACAAATCAACTAGACATGCCAAAATAAATAACGACAAGTCTAGAAGCAGGATGATTCCAGGGCTGGTTGCTTCAACTACAACTTCAAGGACTAAGGTTCTGTCCTCTTTCCACTGCCCTCTTCAACACATTATGCTTTCTTCCTAGGCTGGCTCCCCTCCTGGGCCCCATATGAGTATCACAGTATTAGAGGCAGGTGGCAACATTCAGAAGAAAAAATGAGAACTTCTCTGTCTTGTATCCTTTCTCAAGAAAACCCAGCAGACAGCCCTCACATCTAAGTGGATAGAATTGCATCACAATCACTTGGTTTAGATCTATGAGGTTTTTAGATCATTTGAGATTCACCACTGGGTGGGGATGATTCACTCTTCTAGCAAGGGCAGTCCAACGCCAAAGAGTTCTGGTAGGAAGGAAGAGAGCAGAAGATGGTGTATGGCTGGGAGGTCAATGGGATCTGCCATAAATAGCATGTGAGTCCAAGGGAATAAGAAAGATGGTGAGCAAAGTTTGATAAAAGAGAAGAGAAAAGAAAGGACAGGCTCCCTGTGGAGGAGTCCTCAAAAGGCAGCACTGTCACATGCCACCAATGCTTATGTATAGCATTCCAGGGGGGTCTCTGCACTGCCTGCCCCTGTGTTGGACTGTCCAGCTGCCGGGGTGGCTGATGCCCTGTGGTTGCTGAGGATGAAGAGGGACTTGCTCTAGAGTTCTGTGAGCTCCACAGTGACCCACCGCAGGGATTAGCTGAGGTGTGCTGCCTTCTTCTATGCAAGGGCAGGAGAGGCTGTCCCACACCCCTTGGGTAGAACAGGCCTGTTTCCTGAGCATCTCAGGGTTACTGCCCACATCCCTCCACATCATGTGCTTTTTTCCTCCTTCTGGTCACTCGCATGTGCCATTCCATCTGCTTGGCACTCCTTTTTGCCTGCCTCTGGATTATGCTTTTCATCCTTTAAATCTCAGCTTAACTGTTTTTTTCTCAGACCACCAAGATTGGGGGTCACTCTGACCTCCTGGCTTTGCTCCATTGAACTACTAATTGCACTTTATTATGATTGTCTATTCCTGTGTATTCTCTCCACTAGGCAGCATACTTTTTTTTTCTTTTTTTTGAGACAGAGTGCTGTGGCATCACAGCTCACAGCAACCTCAAACCCTTGGGCTTGAGCTATTCTCTTGCCTCAGCCTCCCAAGTAGCTGGGTCTACAGGCACCCGCCACAACACCTGGCTATATTTTTTGTTGTAGTTGTCATTGTTGTTTAGCAGGTCCTGGCTGGGTTTGAACCCGCCAGCCCCAGTGTATGTGGCTGGCACCCTACACACTGACCTACGGGCACCGTATTAAGTATACTTCTTAATAGCAAAGACCATGTCATGCATATGACTATTCTCAACACGCAACATAGGGACCTTGCATTCCAATGAAGATTCAAAATGTGCTCATTAAAATAGTAAATAAATAGTAGAAAGAGAGGTAAAAACAATTCGGAATTGATGAATGAGCTTTGGAACCACAAGGACCGGTGAGCTTATTCATGAAAGCATTGAGTAGTTTGATTCTAAACACCACAAATTCTCCCATTAGGACACTGTTGCCTGAGATGGAGGCTTTCTCTGTCCTGCCCAGAACCTATAGCAGAATGACATTGGCACCTGTAGAAACTGGCATGAGTGGCTCTGTGTGGGAGAGAGGACTATGGCTTTTGTTTTTCTGAAACGAGATTTCACAAAATTCTTTCTATATTCTTTTCATGAATCTAAAATGAATTTATCCTGATGGTGCACTTGATGGGGGTGCTGGAGGTGGAGTGAAGAAACATTGTCCCTCCTTCCTTCTGTCCGTCCTTCCTTCCACGGATGAATTATTGTGGCTGCTGTGTGACAAGCTGTCTGCTCGGTGCAGAGGTACACTGGGGAACAAGAAAACATATTTTCTGCATTTATGTTTTAAATAGTCAGCTGTTTACAGAGGAAGAGGGGAGAAAACAGTTCCGAAAAGAGGAGGAAATGCCCACTCTGCAGTGGGGGTGGAGAGGCTCTGCCCGCACCCTTCTCCCTCCCCACTGCTCACGCATCTCCTGAGAACCCGCACACCTCCTGGTGAGAAGAGGTGAAGGAGCCACACAGGCCCAGCCAGGTCTCGCTGGCTCCGCAGCCCTCCCCCCCCAGGCCTGTGTCTCCCAGGACCCACCTTCGCCTCTGCCTACCGAGGGCAGCCTGGACCTCAAGTCCCAAGGACTCGAAGTGTGATGTGCTACCGGCAGATGTCGAAAGCACGGACGTGTGTAAAAACGGAGGAGAACGGACTCAGAGGAGCAGAGAAAAACTTCTTGAGGAGAAAACATTTAAGCTGAGGCCAGAAAATTAAACATGGCAAGGAGAGAATAAGGAGAAAAAGGAAATTTTGTTGTGGGAGTCAATGTGGTTGGGAAGAGAATCCTGAGCCTGGAGAACACGTACTCCAGGTGGGGGGTGAAGTAGAAGAGGGCTGGCTTGCTGACACTGCAGCCTTCTTCCTGGCTTCCGCGCTGGTGTCAGAAAGGGTCAGATCTCAGTTTGGAGCAGAAGGGAAATTATGTGCTTAGTCATTCTCTTGTTCATTCACCTAAGCATGTCCCAGGTGAAGGGAATATAATTCTGAGTCTGACATGGTTCCTAACATCAGGCAGCTATCATTTATGGAGAGAGAATTTTGCTCATTAAAAGCAAATAGGTGCTCTAGTAGAAGATCAGGACATAGACCAATGGGTGCTGGAGGGAGGGATGCCACCAGAGGTGGAGAAGAGACACTCAAGTATTGGCAAATGAGTGTGTTTTTACCAAGTCACAAAAGAAATTGTATGGTCCATCCTTGGTGTCTCTCTTCCTACACCTTTCTGCTTTACAATTCTGATGTTATGTGAAGTCCCATTCTTTTTCCATAAACATTCTTCCTTCCATATCCTAGCCAGGGTGATGTCATCATGAGACCATGGCTGGTATAAATGGAATAAAATTCCAAGGCAAATCAGAAATGAAACTAGATCTTAAGAAAAAACGAATCAGCCTCAACCTAATAAAACAGTTACAACTTTGGGGGAGATACATAAAGTGGCTTACATCACTGAACTATCCCAGATGGTAAACATAAGGAAAGGTGGGATTTTAAAGTGGATATATGGTGAATGTGGTTACAGGCGCACAGTACACATGTAGTGATTATGCGTGGAAAAAACTTTTTATGAGCCTACTATTTTCTGTCCTCTTGGATTAGGCATGTTTATGACAATGTACAACACCAATGTACCCACGATTTTCAGCATATTCAAGGTAAAAGAGCATCTAAAACCAATAAGAAAGAGAAAATACAGTCATTATAAAAGAAAAAATGAATCACTAAATATTCAACAGAAAGAAAATACCCTTAGATTTAACACAATGTGTGAGAAAACTGAAATAACAAAACGCTTGTAAGAAGGCAGGACACATAACTTCTAGATGGGTGGTGGGTGGAGGGCTTCTCCACTGACCTCTGAGAGTGGCCTGGCTGGAGTCCCTCAGGTGAGAGTACACGGTGGTGTGGGAATTAAATGGAAGACCCCAGGGAGAATGACTTGCTCCGGCCCCTCCATAGATGGTTAAAGGTGGGAGGGGGGAGGCAGGAAGTATTCTAAAGAGAATTCAATTAATTCGAGGAATCTCAGAAACAGGTGTAAACTCTGCCGGATATTAAAAGATCCCTGGGAGGAGGCTTAGGGTTGAGAGCACATCGGATCAATTTTCAAGACGCTGGCAAATTGGCAGCTGCCCTGCTGTAGCTCAGCCTTCTAACAGGTCCACATAATTCCCATCCTTCAACTCTGAGCTAGCGTGACTTGAAACCCCTCAGCAGACTAACGCAGTGTGGGACCCACCCTGCTCCACCCGCCTCCCCCTGGTGCAGATTCAGAAGGCAACTGCCATCCCAGGATGCTGGAGAAGGTCCTGCCGCCAGTGGAAACATTTCCAGCTGGTGGGGGGCTCAACGGAAGGCATGGTTTCCCCGGGGTGTTGGACTGGCTATGGTAGAATGGTGCATAACAGTCTGCTGCTGGGGCTGAAAGCAGCAGGAGCTTAGTATCGATGGAGCAAAGAATAAAAACACGGCTGAACAACAATGTCCTGCTGGAGAGAAGTGCTGCAGGGGCGCCCGCAGGGGCGCCCGCAGGGGCCACTCTGAGGGCCTTTAAGGACTTTATGTCCGCATGATTAGCCAGGATGAAGGGGCCAGCTGCAAACTTTAATTTCCTGATGACACAAAGGAACCATGAACAATATATAGATAGGATTTGAATTTGTAATAAGGAATGGCTTAATCCATAGCAAAGGATAGTCAGTATAGACTCAAAAAAAAAAGAAACCCCCAAAACAAACAAACCCAAAAAACCTCCTGAAGTTCTTTACGGTTCCCATTCAGATGTAGTCTTTACTGAGAGTTTTTTACTTCAAGCAATTTATCTTGGAAGAACTACTAGTGTTAGCTGTGGGAAGAAAGTGATACACTTGCTCTAGGGCTCGGAATTCCTGACAAATCCCTGTTTTCCTAGCAAGTAGATAAACTGAGTCTCTATAACAACGCTGCCTGCACCTGGCCAGGAGAATATTCTGGATAAAGGAATGACCACGTGAGTCCCCTGAGAATGTTTTGCAGATACTAACCTCCTTTGTTGGAACTGTTCATCTTGAGCCAGGGATGGGAATTTTTGCAAATAATGCTTTCTTCATTCTTAACAGATGAAAACGTAACATTCGTGATTTTTGTTCAAGTGCTAGTGGAATCAAATTAGCCGCTGGAAAAGCAAAGCTCAAGCTTCATCTTTTTTCTTACCCTTTGAGCTCTAATCATCTTGAAGTGCTAAGGTGGATAATAAAAAAAGTTTAGGTCAACAGGAAGCGGCTCATGAGGGGACTGGCTTTAATAGCAGGGAAAGCTGAGGACAAAAGGGGCCAGATGTTTTGACAGGGCGCTGAGGAGCAAAGGACCTGGGAATAGGAAAGAAGTCTTTCAACCATCCTCAGGACAGGGGGCCTTTTTGTGTCCACCTCTTGGGGAGATCCGGGTGGGTGCAGGAGTGGCAGCAGGAGAGAACTTCTCACATGCATCACTATTGTGAATACAGCCTGTTAGTCTTAGTGATTTTGAAAACACCCACTGAGTGGGTGCGTACCTGTGCTATGAACTTTACCCACATTGTCTCAGTTGTCATTAAATGACAAGCCTGCAAAGTTGGCTTTACCATTCTCACTTTTCAGATGAGTTTATTTAGGCTAAGAGAACTTGCTTTACTTGTCGACATTCTCACTATTAAATGTTATAACTAAAATGGGAGCCTAGGACTGTGCGACTCCAGAGCCACGCTCCAACCCCCTTGCGATGACAAAAATCACAAGAAAGACACTTGGAACTCCCTGGTGACTGTTGCTTTATTTCTGGGCTCTGACTCCCTCCGACGTCACTTCCATTGCTAGCAACAAAAGCCTGTGGTCCTCTTGGGATCTCCTCCCAAGAAAAATAATAATTAAAGAATTTCCCACATCCCCAGTGTTGATCTGCACTTCTTTACAATGTGACAGAATCCCTTCGTGTGGCTTTGAGAATGGAAAAACAATAGGAATGCTCTCAGTCCTGGGAGGAGCTCAGAGCTGGTTTTTCTTCACTCCTTCTTAGAACAAGAAAAGAATGGGGACATGACTTTTGTGTTTGTTGGAGTGTGGGAAAATCCTTCTGTGTGATACATGTGTTCTTGTGAGTCAGACTTTGGAAGGCACAGTCAGGTTGTGGTACTCAGAAACTTGATCCTTTGTGCCCCCTCTTTTGGCATTGAAAGATACCTCAAGGCCCGCACTGGCTGAATGGAGGCCCACCAGCAGCCAGGGACTAGATCTGATGACCTCTGGGCACAGCTGCTAGGGAGATTGGGTTCTATTTCAAGGGGCATCACCCAACTCCCCAAGAGGTGGTGGGGGCTGGATGAAGTTCAAAACCAAGAGAAACCCGTTCTCGTGTGTGATCCCTTCACCGAAGGCTGTGTCCAGGAGCTGTCTCTATGTTGAGCTCCTCTTCTGCTGTCTGTGCCCTTTTTTGTCCTCAAAACTCTATGTCAGAAAAGGCTGCTGGAACATCCTACTGGGGAAAACTTTGCTGTGTGCAGGCAACCAGCCCCAGTGTTTCTGATCCATGATTCTCCTCAGAACGATGCTGGGAAGTGTCTCTGAGAGTCAAGGTTCACCACAGGCTGGGCCGCCAGAGCCTCATGCCCTCCCTTCATCTTTCTTGTCTAGTACAATCAAGCTAATTAATGTGACTGAAGAACAGTTGAGCAGCTGATGGGCGCCAAGAAAGTGTTGGGGTTCCAAGACAAATGACTCTTGGCTCGTCTTGCTAAACAGCTTAAGTTTCGGTTTTGAAAATTACTTCAGTTTTACTTAAATCATCTTCTGTGCCAGGCAGCCAATTTTGAGAACTGATGCATGACAAAGCCTTCCCATCTGCAGTGAGCAGTCTTTCTCTTTGATTTGACCTGTAGGAACTGGAGGAGAAGGTGGTTTGTTCACAGCCTGTCCAAGGCATCACTGAAGGAAGAGAGAGAGGGCGAACTGTGAACAATTACTCTGGTTTGCTCAGGGAAGAAAGAGCAAAGCGATCAAATTAAAACTGTATTTCAATTTCCTCTTCTGAAGAATGTGTTACTAAGTGAATTAATGTGACGTATCTTTTATCTGAAGATCTGTGGTATCTCATATCTTCTGAAATGAGTCTGATATGCTTAGTTTCAACTGAAGTAGATGACCTGACATCATTGAAAAATAGAAAGGAATTTCATAAGATGTTAGGAGAATAACATACCTATTTTTATATACACACACAGGAAGGTCTGACAAATTCACAAACTCACCCTAGAAAAAACTGCTACATACTTCATTGTTTAATAGCACTATGGTCACCTTGCAAGTACTCCCTTAAGAAGCTAGGCATCAACACCAGTGCCTAGTCCACCTTTCAAAGCACTTTTAGAACTCTTTTACTCAAATGACCTTCAGAGCTGTCGTCCTATAGCACATAAAAACACACAAAAATAATGAACACCTCTTAGCAAGAAACCACCACATGTCAACACAAACACAGCCGTGAGAACTGATATACCAAGTTTTTGCAACCTTACAGAGTTGTTTGCACAGTGCCACCAATGTAAGCACATGGTGGCAAGTTAGCAGCCTTAATTGTCAGACCTCATATGACAACAATTCTGATGGTCATCCCAACAAAGAGTTCCAAAATTACTTGGAAGGGTGAACTAGGCACTGGCATTGGTGCATAGCTTCCCATGGGGAGTACTTCAAAGGGGACAGTAGTGATTTTCATCAATGAGGTGTGTAGCACTTTTCTAGGATGAGTTCAAGAACTTCATTGTCAGAATGTGTGTGTATGTATTTTTAGTCATTGGAGTATTGCTGTTTACCATGTGGGAAGGCAGCGCAGTCAGACCCACCAGGGTTTGAATCCTCAGCCTGCCCCTTGCTGTCTGTTTCACTCAAGAAAGTTATATTATCTCTCTAATACTCAGTGTCTGAACTTGCCAAATGAAGATAATACTCCCACCCAGCTCACTGAATTGCTTTGAGGAGCCAGTGGAATATAAATGTATTAAGCACATGGCTCAGTGGCTGTTTCATAGTAAGTGTTCAACAAGCAAGTTCTACATCAAGTAATATCTACCTTGGATAACTATCAAAATAAACATACTCGTGTGGATGAAGGACATGCTCACAGTAGGCACCAAAAATATTAGCTCTATTTCTTTCCCTGCAGTATCATTGTAGCAGGTTTATTGAAATATTAAGTGTAAAACTATACTTACATTTGCTCTCTATACCTCGGGTCATTCTGTTAAATTGTCTTGTGGATTTTAGTGTTCCATTTACCTACCACTTTCAAATCAATGTGTCTCCTGAAGGGACCAAATGCTGATTCGCATACACTAAAACAAGTAAATTCAACCATAAATGCAATCTTCCCCAGAACTGAAGACCACAGGCAAGGACCAGGCTGGGTGTTCACATGCACCCAGTCATCTGGTCAACCTCATGTCTGTCTGGTTCAGGGCTATAAACCAGACTTAGTCAGCTTGCTCCTCAGGCCTTAGAAGTCTCTTATAGCAGAGGGTGTATCTACAGGCTTCGCTATATATGATTTATAACAGTCCTTATGTATTCCAAGTCATTGGGATGGGAGGAAGGCACTGAATGCCCAGGTTTTAAAGACAGTGCCTCACAGAAATGACCATAAATAGCAGCTCAGGAGGCCACTTACATGAAGTTAGACCCGTTTAGGACTAGAGGCTATTACAGTGTGAGCTTATCATAACTTGATTCAAGTGCAATAAGCGAGAAGTGGGGAAGATGACCAGTCAGGGTGAGAAAGCCAAGTGTAGATCAGATAACCACATTAAAAAGATTAAAATGTCCAGCCTGCTATAAATGCCTGCTAAAATCCTAAAAAGTAGTCTGGAGAGACCCATAAAATCATAACTAAGAAAGTAAGGGAGCCCTGAAGCTTTAACCAGATGTTCCTGTGATATGAATGACTATGTTAGTAAATTTTCATCCCAGCAATACAGCTTTGTATTGATCTTTTGCTTTTATTAGTCAGTGCTGCTATGAGATTAAATATTGTCTGGAAGGAAATACAGGCTTCCCTCTCTAGAAGGCTCTTCTCAGTAACCCAGCGTTTGTTATCGCAAAGCGCACAGGGGAGTTTATAATGAATTGCACAACAGAGCGGAGACTCGAGTCTATAAAAAGACTTATATACGGGGTAGCCTTATAGAGAATAACCTCATTTGGGAAGCAAGCATTGTGTGCCATACTGAGTAGGAAACCTATGGAGAGCTGTCTGAAACCGAAATGGACGGCAGTATTTATGACCAGGCGCTCCAATTGCAATCTACGGTGCTAAACACTTAATCTATGGTTAGATTTTACTCCAGATCCAAGCTGAAGTCAGCAGAATTAAATCTTCAAATGTATTTCAGCAGCCTTAAATCCTTCTGATACTGTTAGCGGTGGCAGAGTTCCAAAATGCATTCTGTTAATAAGACAGTAAAGTATAAAATCGAGTTATCTCCTTCAAGGAGAAAAACACAGAGGAAAGGAAACGAGTCTTGTAAAATTACATTCCCAGTATTCAGGCCTTTTCTACCTGAGTTCCTTTCAATTTATTCTTTTACTACCAGACCATTCTCCTTGAGAAATAGCAGGAGGAGAAAGAAAAGAAAGGAAAAAAGAAGGAAAGAAAGGAAGGGGGGAAGGTAGGAGTAAATAAATCACCCCCTACTTTTTTTTTAAACTGTGAAAGAAATGGTACTACTGAAAAAAGCCTTAGAATTTTTCCTCCTTATTTTTACAGGTCAGAGGAGGTTAGGATTTTGCCAATCAGCTTGTAACACGCAGTATCAAGTCTCCTTGGGCTAGCAAAAAGAATTCAGCAGCTGTTACCTTTTCTTTCTCACTTAACATAACTTTTGGTTTACCTGCAGCTAAAAGAAATTTATGCAGCACATACGGGGCTGTTGTTCAAGTCCCCACGGCAACTCCATTAGCTTTCCCAGGAGCAGCATCAAAACTTGTTAAAGGAAAGAAAGAATGAAATAATGGAAGGAAGGACGGAGAGAGGGAGGGAAGGGGAGAGGACATGTTTACTAGTTTACTACCAATAACCTTTGACCATCTAACACTGAGGTGAAGCACTAGACTTGCTCAAATGAGCAAAGTCAAAATAAAGCCTAAACCCCGATCTTGACATCAGTTCTCACACCCTAGCGTGTCTGCACATATGGGACGAGAGACCACCCACTGCTCTGAGATCCCTGCGGGGCCCCGTTGGGTGGGTTAAGTAATGAATTTTAACCTACTCTGAATTTCTTTGCTCTCATGAATTTCAGTCAAACTGCTTCTTGATGGGTCAATACGTATCACTGTTGGCAATTTCATATTCTTGAGGCAATTTTTTTCACCTGTCTAGGAGTTAGAAAAAGATAGAAATTCCCTTGTGTTGTGGAATTAATATGATGCAAGAAATTGAGCTGTAGCAATCCATTGGGCAGATACAAAAATACATAAAAGTATAGATTTATACTGTATACTGGAGTACATCTGGAAAACATGTAACTCTGAAATATACCTGAAAACGTCTGTAATATCTACACAATAATGTTTATATATAATACCTCCAAATATTGGATAGTATATACCCTGCTATCTCTGAACAATGATATACATATGTAATTTCTTTGTATATCTATGTATACATACAGAGTGTCCATAAAGTTTGTGTGTAATTTAAAACAGTTTTACATTTAATTTCACCTCATTATGAAACTGAGGGGAAAAAGAACATAAGCTTAATTTCTCACTGACCCTGTAATTATCAGACATTTAAAAGTGCTTAAGAATTATTTTTGTTAGCTAAACAAGTTATATAAATTCACGTAGAGGCTTTTCTGAAATAACTGCCTAAAATGAAACCTGGAAACATCTTACGCTCCTCCTCGAACTTTGCTGGATCCTTTGCAGAGGCCTACAATCCTGTCATGACATTAGAGTTAATGTTTATAGACCATAATTTACTCCCATTATCCTTCAGTCAACTTAATGAGATCAGGAGGATACCATGGCTTTTTAAATTTGGTTTGAGAGAAATCCTATTGTAGGTACAATTTAAAAGATGCCCTGTTTTATAGCAGCCCGACCACAGGTCACAGGTAACTTCGGCAAAGTTTTATTGTGGCCATTGTTTATTGCATTTGCTTCTGTGTAAGGCAGTATTATCTTGTGACCTTTTCCTGGGTATCCAGCCTACTATTTACCGCTAGTTTCCAGGCTGTTACTATGTGGTATGGATAACTCCAGTTACATTCCCCACTTGTTGCTTTTAAGGCTTAATCTAAAAGTCCTCTCCACATTCTGCTACTTGAAATTAATCTCTCCCTTCATGGAGCTTCCTATTTGCATGTACCCTGCTTAGAGTTATCCTGTGGCTTTCTGCTGAATTGCGAGCCACCAGACTAGGTTCTTGTCACTTTTTACTATCTTCTTCAGTGTCGAAAACAGCGCTTTGCATGTCCTATGTCTTCCCTAAGTGCCCCGTGAACTGAATTGTCTATTCTAAAAACTGGGAATTAAATCCACCCAGAGGGAAGGGTGTGAAGATGAATGAGCCAAGAACAGAGGGACTCTAATGATGGCAGAGATTTTTAGGGACACCTTTCCCACACCCTTGATAGGGCTTTTATGTAGAACTAAATTACCTTCAAGGGGATTTTGTGAGTAAAGTGAATACTTTCCACCTTCCAGGTAGTCCCCGGAGAGGATGTTAGCTCCATGAAAAGAAGTAGAGGAAGGAAAAGAGGTGCTGCCAACCCCAGTGCCATAAAGACAGGCGCCCTCCCATCTCCGTTTTGCATATTTCAAAATGACAACAAGGGAAACAATTTACAGCTGACTCTGGGTGCTCCTGGCTGTGAAACTCCTGTCATGGCAGAGAGACGAAGAGACCCTCTTTCCCATGGACAGCTCTGAGCCACATAAATATCATTTCATTCCCACTTGTAGCCCTTTCTGTTGTTTGTCTGCATGCACGCTCCCTGAATCCTGGCAGCTCAGCCGCTCCTCTCTTCCTATGCACCGTATCAGAGCTCCTAAAAGTATCCCAGGAAAGTCGAAGAAGCCAGGGGAGAGGCCTAAAGGTGGCACCTTGGTGCTAACCTGTGATGTCTTGCATCACCTGCAGTGACAGAATGTCATCTACCCTGAGGTCACCCAGATCTTCACGCAGCATCACCATAGTACTGTGTCCCCCAACAGTAACAGTTCTGTGCAGTTAGTATGTCCCATCTGCCCCAAGAGATAGGTCTCAGGAGATGCTTTTGGGGGTCCTGGTTAAAATCCTGAATTCTGGACTTCCTTCTGAGACTTCGGATTCAGTAATTCTGCACAGGACCTAGGGATCTGCATTTTAAGGTACAGCCCATCCCAGGAGATTCTTGGTGGTTGAGAAACACAATCTATGGCTGAGGAGAAGGACGATTAGCTGGGCTACTGTCTACTCCAGGGTTTTCATTGTTTTTTTTGTTTTTTGTTTTTTTGTAATAGGTAAGGAAAAGGAAGAAATAGCCTCCCCCGCATCTTACATTTGAGGAAAGAAGATGCAAAGATATAATAACATAATTAAATTTAACAAATAAACAAAAGCACTGGACTAGTTACTGGACATTCCAAACATGAATAAAATTTGGGGTCCCTATGCTCAAATAAATTGCAAATGGCAAGGGACCAAAAAGAATTGCCATCCAGGCTCAGATAGTGGATTATCCACTTAGTTCAATTCTCTGTCTCACTGGTCCTGGTGCATCCTCAATGTCAATCTTCTCATAACTACCCTGTTTCCGAACAAAGCCTATCGTCCATGCAGATTCCACTGATAACAGATCAGGAGGGCACATCAAAGATCATCTGGTCCTGTCTCCCTATCTCACAGTCAAGGTAACTGAAGTCCCAAGAGGATAATTGATTTGTGGAAGGCTACTGGTTAGTTTGTAACAGAGCTCACACCAACACCAGGCCCTCCTAGTCAAGGAAAGTTGTCCATTAATTCATTCCTTTGTTCATTCTTTCTATAGTATTCAGTAAGCACATAAAATTCCAGGCCCAGGCTGTGTATTGAGGATGCAAGGTTGAGTAAGATCCTCTTTCTGTCCTCATAACCTTATAATCTAGGGAGACGGAGATCAGAAAATGGGTTACCTAAAGCCAAGTTCCTTTGATCTTTGCCACAATACAGCTCTTCTACTTCATTGTCTCCTGGCATGATTTGCAGACTTCAGTCCTATCCTTCCTGACCTCTTGCTTCACCGTCTGACCAATCTGGATCTTTTTAGTGCAGCCCCCTACAGAGCACATGTCTCTAGCAGCACCTGTCCTTACATCTCCTTGAGACCTCTCCACTGCTGTTTCCTTCTAGAGAGAAGGCTGTAAATTGCACAGAGTGTTTCAGAGTGAACGCTCCGTGTTTGGTATGGGGTAGAGTACAGCTTTTGTGGTTGTTGTTGTCTTTTCTTTTGAAGTTCTTTCAGATGATGGCCTTTGGGACTGCGGGATATCTTCGAAGCCATGACTCTCATACCCTCTCCCACTTCTCAACACACCTGGCAGGTGACTGTCCCAGATATAATTTAGATTTCTTTTCCCCTACATAACTCACCTTTCACTGTCATGCATAAAAACACCTATTCTCTGCCCATTCACTTAGTCTTTAGAGTTTATATCTGTTTATCTGGCATTTTGCAAACCAAAGATTTTAGTACAATGGTAAGTTTGGAAATGCCACGGGGGGCTTTTTCTTTTTCCTCAATGCATAAATCCTTTCCTTTCAATTAACTGTCTTTAATAACAAGAGAGAAGGGGCAGTATTCCAACCCTCCCAAATTCAGCCCTCTCTAGACCAGCTGTCTTTAAAATGCTCCCCTCAATAGCTGTCTCTGTTAATGAGCTCATCTTCTGCCTTAATCCTCAGCCAAGGCAAATCAGGGGTAGCAGACTGCATTTTAAAACTTTGTCCCGGCTCAGCACCTGTGGCTCAACGGGCTAAGGCGCCGCCACGTTCACCTGAGCTGGCGGGTTCGAATCCAGCCCAGGCCGCCAAACAACAATGACAGCTGCAACCAAAAAATGGCCGGGAGTTGTGGCGGGCCCCTGTAATCCCAGCTACTTGGGAGGCGGAGGCAAGAGACTCGCTTAAGCCCAGGAATTGGAGGTTGCTGTGAGTTGTGATGCCACAGCACTCTATCCAGGGTGACAGCTTGAAGCTCTGTCTCAAAATAAATAAATAAATAAATAAAAAAATAAAACTTTGTCCCACAAGAACCACAGTATTCTGAAAGAGCTCACATTTGTATCATACCAAAATGTCAGTGGCTCAGAAAAATAAGTCCTAAGGCCCACAATGCATCACTTGTTGCTTTCAAAGCTACTAAATTATTTTGTCCATATCAATACATCACCTAGTAGCTTTCAAAAATGCATACAATTGGTCACCCAATTAGAGGATAAACTTCTTTTTAAAATGGAAACTACATGTCTTCTCTCAGAAAAACTAATATGTATTCTGTAGACACAGTGGCTGTATAATAATTGCAATTTGAGTAATGGCCATTATTGTCCTGAAATCCCAATAGCGTTGATTATTCAATTAATTGACAATCACGTGCCTTACCCTGAGCTATAAGTTATGAGAAATGGATCAGTTGTATTTGACATAGTCCCTGTACTCAAGGATTTTGCAACCTTACTAAAGAGGAAAACAGACATGAAATAATTGTAATAATAGATCTGGGAGGATTTTAAAACCTTTCTAGTCTAGTTTTCTCATAGTTGGTTTTTCTGCTGTGTAGCAATAGATGTCCGATTTCCCTGTCTTTCTGAGTACCGGGGAAAATTGCATTTCTCTACCCCTGGAATGTTGGGTAAATTCTGTGACTCACTTTGGCCAGAAAATGCAAACAGAATAGATGTACGTGACACGTTAGTGGAAGCCTTTATAGCTGGAGCATAATATTCATTTTCCTCTTTTCCGTAGGCAGCGATTATGGAGGGAGGCTCCATGCTGAAAAAGCAGGGAGGCTGAATCAAGGAGCATGGGGTAGGGGGGACTGTCCCAGACATCTCTATGACCTTTGGAATGAGCTGGAAAAACTTTTTGTTTTGGCAAGGCCACTGAGGTTTAAGGGCTGTTCAGTACCACAGCATAACCTGTCCTGGCCTATGTTGACTAAATCTTTCATTTTGCAGATGGGACAATATAAATGTTAACTTGTATAACATGGACCCTCAATGTATTAAGAGTTTAATATAACCATGGACTGAGATGGTTGAAGACATCTTTATGAAAAATGTCTAACTTGAACTTCACTTTGTAGGTGGTATATGACTATTCCTAGAGCAGTAGCTGTGACATTGGTGGGGGATGTTACTGGTGGTGGTGATTAGGCAGTCCTAATCAGGAGGAGAAGACAGAGAAAAATGGATTTTTAGTTATAACAACAGTATCCATAGCTTCACATGCATAAGTATTGAGACTAAACATTCTATTCACATTATTTCATTTAGTTCTCATAGCCATTTCTACAGAAATAATATCATCATCATCTCAGTCCTTCTTATAAGATAGTAATGAGTACTATTTCCATTTCTTTAAAAAGTAAAGTGAACATTAGGAAACTTTGCCCAGAATATCTTGAACTACTTCATTAGTAGAATCCTTCGCATCTTCTTCCCTGACCCTAGGGTAAGAGGTGTTTTTGTTTGTACTCAAGGCACCTATCTTCATTTGTGTGTTGAGTCTTACCCCTCCTATTCTCTGGGTGTTGCCATAATAGCTATCTCTTTCTTTTTTCATTATTTTTAACTTGTATTTCTGCAACTTTTACCCCTTTACCTTATAAACTAGGCACATGACTTCCATTTTAAAATACAAACCATTTTAAAGCTTGCAAAAGCAAAATAACTATACCTTAACTTTCCTAAATTATCACACTCTCCTGCCATTTCTTCAAATGAAACTTATTTAAACTGTTACACATTCTGTCTTTACCTCCCTAACCCACCCTGGAAACTTCAGAGAATAAACTGTCACTAACTTTCTGGTTGCCAGATTCAATGGATGAGCTGAACCCTGATCTTACTGCACCTGTTGACCAGTAACCTTAGCCTCTCAGCGTCTCTTCTCTTTTCTAAATTCTTACTATTGCTTACTACTCTATCTGAACCCACAGCTCCTTTAAATGTGGTCCCATATTGGTGTTCTCTGCCCTTCCTCTTCTTACTTTCCATGCACTGTAAGGACAACCCCA
Source organism: Perodicticus potto (assembly GCA_963574655.1). Classification (NCBI taxonomy): domain Eukaryota; kingdom Metazoa; phylum Chordata; class Mammalia; order Primates; family Lorisidae; genus Perodicticus; species Perodicticus potto. The sequence continues at coordinate 30,560 of CAUYRH010045934.1, forward strand.
TCCACTCCTATGGTTCCTCCACATCTGTAGCTCTGGTCTAGTTCTATCTCAAGGACTTCATAAATATGCTTCCTCATTCCTATGTCACCTTGAAACAGGTAAAACAAACAAACAAATGAACGAGCGCATTTCCTGCAACCCAGAAGCCCCTCCTTCCCCTAACTCCTTATCTTTATAAATAACTTCATTAACTACCTACTCCCTTAAACTGCAAGCCTGCCAGCCCATTTTGCTCATCTTTTATTGTAATGACTGTGCAACTTGACCCAGCCATCAAAATACCTCTCAATTTGCAACTTTCCCTTTTTATTTGGCCATCCCTGGTATTGGTTTAATTTAAAGCTTTGTTATCCTTCACCTCATTAGTGATGAGGGATTATCTCCTTAATCCCATCAAGGCTGCCTCCAAACTATTCTTCACACTTCAGCCAGAAAGTCTTTCTAAATTCCCAATATGCTCATGTTATGCCTCTACTTGTTCAAAGGTATACCTGAATGTCCTAGCAGGTATACCTGGTCCTTCATGATCTGATCCATACCTAGGTCTCTGGGTTTCTCTGCAGCTACCCTTCTCCATGATCACCCCGCTTAGCCAAACCAAAGAGGTGCTGCCCCTGGAACAATCTGTGGTTTCACTTGCCTTCATGATGTGGTGTCTGAAGACTGAGTGGCTCCCCCTGTTGTTTTCCACCTGGCTTCAAGTCCCAGCATGCAAGAATCACCTGTGTTAAGAAACTAAGTGCTTCACATTTGTGCCCCTAAGTACATTGAACATGCATCTATCATAACTCACTGTGATTGTGTGTATGTTGCAGGCCTCTCTGAGGTGCAAGATCACTGTGGAGAGAGTCTAAATGTCATAACCTGGCTGGTGCTATGGCTCGTGCCTATAATCCTAGCACTCTGTGAGGCCAAGGCAGGTGGATTGCCTGAGCTCAGGAGTTCAAGACCAATTTGAGCAAGAGTGAGACCCTGTCTCTACTAAAAACAGAAAAACTAGCCAGGTGTTGTGGCGGGTGCCCATAGTCCCAGCTATTTGGTTGGCTGAGGGAAACAAAATCACTGGAGCCCAAGAATTTGAGGTTGCTGTGAGGGCAACAAGTGTGACTGCCTCAAAAAAAAAAAAAATGCCATATCCCTCTTTGTACCCAGAACTGTGATTAAAACTGGAATATATTCTTCTATTAGCAAAGTATCTCAAGAATGGAAGAAAAAGTATCCAATGTACTCATCTCTACTATGAAGCTAATTTAA
>CAUYRH010045935.1:0-24545 GCA_963574655.1 Perodicticus potto
AATATTAGCTATTATTAGTAGTTCCACATGACCATTATGCAAAATTTTTGCTTGACAAGTTGACATTTTTCTATATTGATATGTTGCACTATGGACTAGGATACCCTATTTGTTCAAAATAAAACAGTTGTGTTTATACCATTCATGCATGCTATATAAATCTGTTTTCTGTAGCCATTTTCTTAAAGTAGGATAATTTCTGGGTAAGTGATGACTTGACAAATTTAATGAAGTATAGTATAATTTCTTTCTTTTTAGACAGTCTCACTCAGTTGCCCTGGGTAGAGTGCTATGGCATCATCATAGCTCACAGCAACCTCAAACTCTTGAGCTCAACTGATCCTATTGTCTCAGCTTCCCAAGTAGCTGGGACTACAGGCACCCACCACGATGCCTGGCAAATTTTTTATTTTAGTAGAGACAGGCTGGTCTTGCTCAGGCTGATTTCAAACTCCTGAGCTCAAGCAATCCCCCCATCTTGGCCTCCCGGAGTGCTAGTATTACAGGTGTGAGCCACTCCGCCCAGCCAATAGTATAATTTCTAATGACAAAGTCAATGAAGCCATGAATATCTGTATACAAAAATTTAAATTTCTCTTCAGCTCAGCCACCCATGAGGAGGACTAAAAATGAACCAGATTTCACTAGGAGGTACGTTTATAAAAAGAAAGAAAAAGAAAAAAGGACAAAAATTGAAAATATTTATTTGTAATATAAATATATAAAACCTTCCAGAGACAGTCTTTGAACAGTGATGAAATGACTGAGTGTAGGTCAATGAAATGTTTTAGTTTGCTTTAAAATTAAATTGACCTCGTATTTGTCCTCTAGATTAAGTATTTACGTCTTGATAAAATGAGCTTTAACCACAAGAGGGAGCCAGCATCATTCCAGTTCACAACTAAAGAAAAATTAAGGAAAAACAAATTAATGTCAGACAGCTGTAAAAAAGGGGAGGATGGAAAGATCTTTGGTACCACGTGTGCTTTAAAGGCTATCAAAATGACTTTTCACTATTGTGAAGAAAAACAATAATTTGGCCTTGTTAATTTCACCGTAACATTTTTTTGAATGCAAGAACTGTTAATGGGACTTCAGGAGTCTTCTCTGACAGGAAAAAGTAATATTATGTAGAATTAGCAGGCATTTGTATCTCAAGGTACTTGCTTTTGAAATTAAACCCAACAAAATCTCATACTGAAAGACAAAGCTCTTTGACTCATCTGTGTATCCTCAGTCCCCCATCTATGCAAACAGCAGGAGATGTGAGAGTCACGATTAACGCAGCGCCTCTGAATCCTCTGAATGCTGTGCACCTGTGTGGCTGGCCCTAAACAAAGCACTCGGGGAAAACCTTTTTTTTCTAGTAAATGAAAGGATCTGACTAACCTGTTAGGACAAGCACTGCGTTTGTGATCCAGTTCACCACAAATAAAGCAGCCGTCTTTGGGGTCCTTGCAAGTATGACCTGGAAGGGCACAATGATTGCAGATGCTACAGTGGATCCAGGCTGTGAAATAAAAATCAGGTTTTAAAAGAAGTTCATTTTGGTAGAATTTTTCATTTTACAAGCTATTAAGACAGGATACGTGAATAGTGTTTACTTCAAATATTGTGGCTACTTTGCATAACTAGTTTTCAACTGGCTAAGGAGACCGAGGTGAAGAGGTCAGAATCCCACATAAACTAGCTTTTTTCTGTTACATGGCAATGAATTCAGCCCTTCTCCACTGAGTCATGAGCTGACACCTACTGTTACCATGGAGGCTGGCTGTGACACAAAGCCCTATTACAATCAGTCAAACGAATGCCACGCTGAAACAAGTTAGCAATCCTCTCTCCCTATGCAGGACAGAATATATGTGGGTAACCAAAAAAGCAAATAAATTATTGCAGGCCTCTTTATTAATTATTTTTTCTTTATAAAATGAAATTAAATAAAAATCCTACTTAGATGGAGAAGAACTCTAAATTGCTTTCATAGGATTTCAAACACTCCCATTACTTACAAGGCTTTACACACTTTTTGCAGAGAAAGCAATGGTTCCATTTTCTGCCATCCTACAAAAACAATTTTTAAACTATATTTAATTTGTTATTAAAAATCAAGTTCCACGATTAAAAATTAAAATGTCTTATTAAAATCTGTGTAAATTATTCATCCCTTATTCCTCTCTTTTCGAAATGGGCTTGACAATTAAATACTTTGATTTTAATTTATGCATATCTCCACTCAACTCAAATGCCTTCTTGATGGGCATCAATTTCCTTAACTATAAAGCTAGGAAATTTATCTAAATGATCTTGAAAATCCACTCCAGTTCAAGCAACTCAGAAAAGATTCAAATGAAAATTTCAAGAGAATTAATGATTCATAATTATATGTGTCTATACTGAATAATCCTTAATGAAATTCATATTTGAGAACTTTATATAATTTAGAAAGATAGATTACAGGTTACTGTTTGAGTAAAATTTTAAAAGTATGAAATGCAACATATCTAAAAAAGCAGAAATAACACGTATGTCCAATTTAGTGAGTATTATAAAGCAAACACTGATGAAAAACACCAGATCGAGAAACAGAATACCACCAGCCCCTAAAACCCTCCCCTCAGGCGCTTCTGCCCCTTCCCAATCGTGGTGTTCCTCCTTTCTCCTCTGAGTAACACCCATTATGGTTTTATCATGGTCATTTCCTTGCTCTTAATTATCTTTACTCATTCTGTGTACATCTCTGAGAATGTTTTGTTTTCCTCAATTTTATTTTATTTCTTTTTTCATTTTTTGAGACAGTCTCAGTTTGTTGTACTTGGCAGAGCGCCAAGGCATCACAGCTCACAACAACCTCAAACTCTTGGGCTCAAGCAATCCTCTCGCCTCAGGCTCCTGGAGTAGCTGAGACTACAGGCACCTGCTACAACATCCAGCTATTTTTAGTGTCTCACTCTTGTTCAGACTGGTCTCCAACTCCTGAGCTCAAGCAATCCACTGCCTCAGCCTCCCAGAGTGCTAGGAGTACAGGTATGAGCCACCGCACCTGGCTTGTTTTCTCAATTTTAAACTATACAATCTAGACATAGTCTTTTTTAAATGAAGAATATTGATCATTTCTAAACCAACCAAAAATACATATAAATAATCAAATGTGTTACCATTGTTAAAAAATAAGTACAACCTGTAATATTATACAACTATTAGTAAGAAAAATGTAAAAAAAAAAAAAGGTACTTTCTAATATTTACATAAATGCAGCCTTTTCTTTGGAGAATAATTTATGCTTAATACCCAAAGTAAACTTCCTGTGCTTTCTGACCACATTTAATTAAAATACACAAAGCAACTGAAGGGCCACCCTACCTTCTAAAAACCTAGGAGTTTTATTCATAATCGCAAAAAACTTGGAAGCAACCAAGATGCACTTGAGTATTTTCAAAAGCCTGTTATACTTCATAATTTAAAATAACAAATGATAATACATGAGTACAAATGGTAATATTAACAAAATGATATTTTAAAAGTGATGAAACTAGTAAACTAAAGCTAACATACCACTAGTATAATAAAATAAAAATAGTAAAAATACATTCTGTAAGACAATGATACCTTGGATGTACAAGAATTACAGTGCTCACAGTGCTGATTCTCTAAAGAAACATACCGCTGACATACAGGACAAAATCTAGAAAGTAAAAAAAAAGAAACATCAGCTGCATATATTTATTGAGATTCACAAAGTAGATAAAAGTTTACAAGGACACTCACTACAAAATTCAGCGTGTAACCTGAATTCAATTCAGTATGAAATTATGGGCCTAATTCAAAACTCATATTCATAAAAGAACTACATGATTCTATACTGAAAGCATTTTACTGCTAGATTGATTTCTGGTGACTTGTGTATTTCAAAGTCCCACTGTGGTCTTACCTGTACCCTTCTTCGGTAGGAAGGATTATTTTGTGGGGTGGAATGTTAGTGAAAATACGCACAGGAGACTGTTTTCGACCTGTCTTTCCATGTTTGTAAAGTGCATGATTATCATAATCTACCTAGAAAATGTTAAAAGGAAAATTTACTCAAATGAGTCAACATTAAGATTCTTTAACCAATACATGAACAAGTCAATGTCAACATGTAAGTTAAACCAAAGTATTTAACAAAAAATTCTTTTATATATTTATTTATTAATTTTCTGAGACAGGGTCTTTTCACTGTCACCCAGGCTAGAGTACAATGGCACCATCACAGCTCCTTACAACCTCAAACCCTGGGCTCAACCAATCCTTCTTCCTTAGTTTCCCAAGTAGGTGGGACTACACCAAGCATTTTTAAATTTTCTTTGTAGAGACAGAAGTCCCATTATATTCTCAGAAGGCTGTTCTCCTCTTGGCCTCAAGTGATCCTCCTGCCTCAGCCTCCCAGAGTGCTAGAATTACAGGCATGAGCCATGGCACTCGACCTGTTGTCTAGGATTAAGATAGCAACTCTAATCTTTTATCCAATACAACAGATTTTATAAAATAAGTCTATTATGTAAATAAAAACTTAGCTTTTGGCATTGAAAAATTCTGCCTTTGAAGATGTGTGCTTTTCATTTTTGTGTGTGAAGTTCACTGTGTATCAGTTTCCAGCTAAGTCCAGCCTCAGTCTGGCTTTCTCTTACTTAATATTTGTCCTCTCACAGGCTGTGAGCCAGACGGGTTCAGCCACTTACTCATTATGTGACCTTAGGCAAGCTTATTATTTTTCATGCGTAAAAGGTAGTTGCTGATACTTACCTTAAAGCAGCTGTGAAGGTTAAATGAGATAATGTGAGTAAAACATAGGTATGTAAGCCTAACATAAAGTAAGAAAATGGAGATGAAAAGGTTTGCATCCACAATTGTTTACCCTCAAAATTTTTTACTATTTCAAAATTTATTTCTCTCTCTCCTCAAGTTCCCTCACTCAATTTTTAGTTTCAGCAGGTTATCTTGAAAGCAGAGTAAAGTTAACAAGCATGATTTCTATTCTCTTTTTGTTTCTGTCGCCTCCCCTCACTCACACATGTTCTCAACTAGGCTTTAAGCCTGCTATGAATCCACCTGGCCACTAAATCCATCTTTCTTTAGATCAATAATTCCCAAAGATCTGGGATCTTGGTAGAAATGCAAATTATCACCACACCTAAGCCTTAATAAAGAAACTCTGAGAATGGGGCACAGGAACCTGTGTTTTAATAAGCCCTCCTGGGCTTTGCTGAACTTTGAGAACCACTGCTGTAGTGTACCCACAAGAATACCATGAGGGTTTATGAGGTCAGTACAGGGAAGCCTCAAAGTTTAAATAAACTGTAATGAATTGTTTGAATTCTAAACACTTAAGAACTTAGCAACAGAACTGGCTTGCAAGTAAGCTATTTAATAGTGATCACAAATGTTAAGAAATTGATGACAAGACAAAGAGAGGTCTTCAATGGCAGATTCCTAGGCTGGTTCTCCTGCCCTGTCTAGGTTAAGGCCAATCTCCGGTAGTGGGAAAAACTACATACAGGATGAGGACACACAAGGTCAGTGTGGAAAAACCCCAGGGCTTCCCGCCTGACTGTGAGCACAGTGAGTCCACAATCCAGCACAAGTGTGCACAAGCTCTTCGCAAGTATGGTATCCTAACAAGGAAAGCAGGAGGTGGGATCACATTTAAGGCCTGTGCTCAGTCACTACATTTAAAGAGAGACATTGATAAAACCAGTTCACTTCTACTGAGAATAATGGGAATCAACAGAATTTATAGTTTAACAAATTGGGGGTGTTTATTCAGAACAGAGAAGGCTGGGAGGACCTGATAGCTGTTTTAAAAGGGAAGGAGTGTCATATGGAATAGAAATTGGACTTTTTCTTTATTGCCTCAGAGAAAAGAACTAGGACCAATGGCTAGAAGTTAATGGGGAGCATATTTTATCTCAATATGAGAAAATTTTCTAACGATTAGAGCTATTAAATAAATTGCATAGCCTTGTAAGGCTGTAGGCCTCTGCTCACTGGAAGCACTCAAGTGAAGCCAGATGACGGCTGGCCGTGAATTGAGTGGTGAGATTATTACATTGGGAAGTCGGCCTAGGCTGCCTCTATGTTTCTTTCCAACTTTTAAAATTCTATGAATATATGTTACCTATTAGAAGCTAAGATACAAAAATAGATTTTACTACAAAATCCCCTTAAAATAGTACTTTAGGTAGTTTTCTTTTAAAATGATTTAAATTCATGGTTTTTCCCCTAATGCACTCTTCTGTGTACTCAATAAATATGTGGTACCTTATTAAGTTCAACAAAGATGTTTCGAACATTTACGAGTGTCATAAGGAAAAAATTCTTCCCAAGAGAATTCTTATAAAGATTTTTTAATGTTGGAAAATAATATTTTAGAAAGATTTCTAGTACATGGATTATTCTATGCAATATAATAGATAGCAGATGGAAGAGAGGGAAAAAAAGAGCAATTTCTTTATGGTTACCCAAGGAGCCAGAGAATGTATGTGTCAGGAAGGTGGTTGATTGCTTGATTTTGCATAACCTAATTGAGATTATTATTATTTTTAAATGGGGGTTTGTTGTGCTAATTAACTATAAACATATGGTATGTAAAATACATGCTGCTAGGATAAATTAATGTACCTCTAACATACATCCATATTTCATAGCTTCATCCACACAAATAAACCTCCTATGGAAGGGCTGTAAAGCAAACACAATTTTGCAAATTGCACATCGCTAGTAGTAGAGCTGATACACCATTTTCCCATCATTATCCCTGACATTTCACTCACAATAATGATGAGAGGCATTTTCAAATAGAAAATTTCTCCCATGGAACTGATTAATGTGATGAAGTACTGTATAGAAATGAGGGAAACCACAAAATCTCTGCGATTCCTAACTTTTAATTTTATCTATACGCAAATGTCTTCTGTATCATGAGAACTGAAACTAGTTAAGTGGGGACCAAGACATCCAAGTCAACATTTATTTTGTACTTATTGTTTCCCAGGCATTGTGCCAGGAAATAAAGACTTGTATTTCCATAACTCCCTAAGGATTGTGTTACCCTGAATTTTAGTATAGACAAAGGTCCCAAGTGTGCTCTTGAGCTCTATCAATCACCTTCTACCACAGCAATAAGGTCGTGTAGTCATACTCTCCACATCCTATGTAACCTCTTATTTGAAATTAACATATATATATATATACACACATACATACATCTTATCCCCTTTTTCTCTAAATGTTTTATGTTTATTACAGATTGAACTTCAAAAATTTCATAGCTATCCTGTAATTTGCAATAATTTCCCAGAAATTTCTATCAAAATACCTTCATTTCTGACCATAAAACTAATCTTGAAAAACACATTGTCTACACAGGCTGCTTTTAAAAAAAAGAGAGCTGTGACAAAAGCAGAGTTCTACCTTTAACCCTCCAGACAAGCAGCCCCATACTCAGCAGAAACAAGAGAGAATGGAATGTCCAGGGTGGCAGGGATGTGACATCACCTAACCCGGATTCAGTTAACAGAGGACGTAAACACCACCACTCCCTGCCCCGCCCCGTGGCAGAAATCACCAGTCACATTACTCTTTGCCACTGAGCCTGGCATGCTCAAAAAATTCTCCAGAAAATCACTAGCAATTCATCAGGCTTAGCACCAAAAGCGAAACTTATCTGCCATCTCTTTTCTGGTTCAATCATTTAATTTTACAGGTGAGAAAACAGAGCCCTGCAGAGATAAAGTGATGTCCCCAAGATTAACTAACTTCTAAAACGCAGGGCCAGGACTCAGAATCTGCCTCTTCTTTCATCACACCCTTCCTTTCTATCTGTCCTTAATAAAACCATTGGTTTTCTAGGTCTTTGAAGCCTATTTTATTCTGTACCCACCAAGCGCTCCATCGGTGAATAGTCTACGGAATTTATGTTTTATGAAGATTTGTAAAAAAGGCCGGGCATGGTGGGTCATACCTATAATCCTAGCACTCTGGGAGACTGAGGGGGGTGGATCACCTGAGGTCAGGAGTTCAAGACCAGCCTGAGCAAGAACAAGATCCTGCTTCTAAAACTAGCCAGGCATTGTCACCAGCTAGCTACTCAGGATGCTGAGGCAACAGGATCACTTGAGCCTAAGAGCTTGAGGTTGCTGTGAGCTATGACACCACAGTACTCTCCTGAGGGCAACAAAGTAAGATTTGTCTCAAAAAAAAAAGTTTGCAGTATTTCCACCTTCCTCTCACCTGGAAAATATTTCCAACAAAGAGATTTAGTGATTTTGGTTTTATTACTGCATTCCAGTTTGGAGACTTACAATAATCTTAGGTGATGTCTGTGAAAAAAAAAAAAACAAAAAAAAACCCTAATCAAGGTTTATGGGAAAAGATCTGAGAAAGAGAAGACTTTCAATTTTTTCATTTGCTAAAGGCTGACATAAAAGAAAACAAAAGTACCACAAAATGCAATTAAAAGAAAACAAAAGGCTCAGAAAAGAACAATAATAATAATAATGGGCCTTTTTTGATTTTCTTTTTTTTTTTTTTGAGACAGAGTCTCACTTTGTCACCCTGGGTAGAGGGCCCTGGAGTCACAGCCCACAGCAACTCGAACTCTTGGGCTTGAGCAATCCTCTTGCCTCAGCCTCCCAAGTAGCTGAGATTACAGTAGCCCACCACCACGCCCAGCTAGTTTTTCTATTTTTAGTAGAGACGGAGGTCTTGTTCTTGCTCAGGCTGGTCTCGAACTCCTGAGTTTTAGCAATCCACCTCCCTTGACCAGAGTAGGCTTTTTTTATTTTCAAAGAGGAAATAGAAAAGTCACTGAGGGGGAAATACATCAAATAAGGTGTATAAATACATGCGAGATGGCAAAATCAGTTTCTCCACAGGAGCATGTGGGCAGTGCTCTTCTTACCTTTTATAGGAATGACGAAAAACTCAAATTTCATTTTATAGACTTTATTCTCTTTTCTTTCCAAAAGCTTTCTCTTTATTGAAAAAGATTGCTTTTTAGATTGTCAGACACACATGAACTAATCAAAACCTTTTTTTCCTCAATATACTGAGGTGTATAAATTATTTTCCATAAGCTTGGAAATATTGCAAGAAATTTTTTGTAAATATTTCTCAGACTTGTAACTCTAGTATTTCCAAAAGTTCTTTCCAAATACAGAGGCTGTCTAAACGAGCCTCGGTGGGTTACTCCACATTAACCCTTCTCATCTGCTGTGTTCTGGACCTGCCCTCTTCTCCCCACTCACCATTTCAAACTTTGCCCAAGTGTGGAGGCAACAATTTTCTGAGGGGCCTTGTATTAAGTAATTTTAATGTCTCCAATACTGTACAAAAAAAAAGACTGTCTGAATATTCACATTGATAGTGATTGTGAGGACAATGTCAACAGTAATAACCTTAACTCTACACTTGCTGTGTGACAGGGACTGGGCTCAGCCTTTTCAGGCATTATCACATAAAATCCCTCAAACCTTAATATATATTATTACTACACTCATTAAGATGAACTTCAGGGAGGTTAAGTGAGTGGCAAAACCAGGATTAAAACCCAAATCCTTTCTACTTCATAATCCATGCTTTTTCAGTCAAGTTATTCATTCCAGATATATATGGGACACCTACTTTGTGCCAAGCATTGCACTAGATGATTACTCACTGCCAAAAGCAGCAGAAGCTGCTGAAACTGCACCCAGTTTTCTTAGACAACATCTTCAGAATATGTCAGTGATCTCTGCATTGCAAATGTCAATGCTAGAAGCACTGGTCACCCTTAGAAGGACAGCAAACCAACTTTAAGAAGAATGATGATGTGGACTGTGCCTGAAGTAGAGCTCAGCAAGTCAGGTTTGACGACTGGAAAGGAGCGTGGGTACAGGGCCCAACAGCATAAAAATGTCCATTACATTTGATAAAGTACTCTCAGTTTTGGAAATCTGTTTTTAAGAAAGTTATGGAAAGTAGGAAAAAAATATCCATATAAGATGTTTACAGCAGTATTATTTATAGTTTAACTTAGGGTAGAAACAACCTAGAGCCCAGAAAAGGAGGGAATGATGATAACAGCCTGCTCATGAGATAATTTAAAGTAATTAAAAGCATAAAGATGATGCAGCTACCTTTAAAAGTGTACACTTAGGCCAGGTGCAGTGGCTCATGCCTGTAATCCTAGCAGGTGGATTGCTTGAGGTCCCGAGTTCGAGACCAGCCTAGGCAAGAGCAAGACCCCATCTCTAAAACACAGCCGGTGTTGTGGTGGGCGCCCGTAGTCCCAGGGAGCTGAGGCAAGAGGACTGCTTGAGCCCAAGAGTCTGAGGTTGCCGTAAGCTATGATGCCACGGCACTCTACGGAGGGCAACAAAGTAAGACTCTGTCTAAAATAATAAATGAATAAATAATAAACAAAAGTACATACTTATGGACATAGTGAAGAAAGCATAATTCAAAATTGTCTTCTATGATCACAAGTATGTAAAATGTTTTATAAAAAAAGATTGTAAGTGAATACTTCCAAAGCATAATATTGGCCATTGAGATGGAATCTTACTTAGGATCTGTCCCCTCATTTTTGGTAACATTGTTTCTTTCAGAATTTCAAAGTTGGTATATACCTTCAGGATTAGAAGACCAGAACCAAGCGCTACCTTCTAACAACTAGTGAAGGCATTTACAGTTAAAACTGTATAAGACTGAAAAGCCTTAATCAGAGACAATTAATTATTTAGAAAACTGAAATAGAGAAATATCATTACAGAAAGAGGAAGCAATCCCCACTTGATGACCATATATAGTGATGACAATAACAGGGTTGACTTCAAGCCCAAAGAAATGGATCCAGTAAAGTGGACTTTAAAGCGAAGGAACTTAAAAGGAGAGGATGGAGCTACCACAGACATGGGCCTCATCCTCATCCCAAACACAGGGAAAACCCCACAGGCGATGCTGGGAGCGGGTCTACTCACTCCAGTAACTTCCACCTTTTTCGGCACACTGGCGCTCACAGAGAGCATCTCTGCCTTCTGTGATGCTCCTGGTAGCCCCTGAGTGACCTGGTACAGTGTACACAGCACGCCATCAGCCAGAAAAAGCGATTTACTTTTCTACAACTTCTGAGAAAACCAATATTCATAATGATGATCCTAGGAGCTACAAAATCTTGTGGAGGATTAGATCAGTTAACCTAAAAGCTAGCTGAACTTCAGAGTCACCTGAGAAGCTTGGTAAAATATTTTTTCTTGGGGCTTTACCTTCTGAATTTTATTTAGCAGGTTTTGTGTGTCTGTGTACTCCAAAATCTATACTTTCAACAAGCTCCCTAAGGTCCACGAATTAGACTCAGACTGGACTAAAATATAGATGGTATAATTTTAGTGTTCAACATCACTCACAGTATTTTAACATAGGGTCTTATCAGAATGTCTATTTAAACAGAATATCCATTCCCCAACCATATCATAAAACAGAATATTTACTATACCTGGTAATCCAGCATGCAGAAGCTTGGAAAAAACTGACAAATTCGGGATTCAAAGAAATAGGGGAAAATCCAGAAAATGGGTAGTTCTTTGTGACTGTTACCTAATGGATCACAAGAAACAGGAAAGAAGAAATTAATATTAAAGAAAAAATAGAAAGCTGATTCTAGTCTTGTGAGGAATTGCCATTGTTCAAGACATTTAAATCTCTCCCAAAAAGTGCATATGTTTATCAGAGTGCCATTTACATTTCGACCTTTCCCAAAGATATTCTTTTCTATCTAGACATAGCTACGAAGGCATGTAAATGTAATCCTTTTATGCATATACTATAGTCTAGGAAAAGGCAAAGATATTACCCAAACAATGGAAAATAAAAACGGTATCACTTTGAAATAAAGGTAGTCATGGCATAGTGGAAGGAAGCCTGAACAAGAAGGCAGGAAGACCTGGGTCTGAATCCTAGCTCCGCCACAACACATCAGTTTTCAAGGATGAATCAATCTTTTCTTAATCATGGAATATTCTTAAAAACAACCTTATCAAAATAAGTTTTGTTGGTTTGTTGTTGTTGTTAAAGATGGGATCTCGCTCTGCTGCCTGGGCTAGAGTGCAGTGCATCATCATAGCTCCCAGCAACGTCAAAGACTTGGGCTCAAGGGATCCTCCTGCCTCAGCCTCCTGAGTAGCTGGGGTGACAGGTATGCACCAACACAGCCACCTAATGTTTCTATTTTTTGTAGAGATGGGATCTTGTTTTGTTGCTCAGGCTAGTCTCAAACTCCTGGCCTTTAGCAATCCTTCTGCCTCAGTCTTTCAAAGTGCTGGCATTACCAGCCTGAACACCGTGCCCAGCCTAAAAAGTTAGTTTTTATGAGACATAGGGAATATAGCTATTATTTGCAGAGTAACCAGTACAGGCTAAGCACTGTGCTACATACTTTCAGTATATAGTCTCCTTATAGTAACCCCTAGAGTCACATATTAAAAATCCCATTTTATAGAGGGTGAATCTGAAGCCACAGCTGTCAAGTTCATGCAGCTGATAAGCGGCAGAACAGGAATTCAAGCCCACAAAGCTCTTTATTGCTTCCCCAATAACATTGATTTTATCCTCTCTGATTAGTTGACTTTAGAACAGCAAGTAAGTGAAATACCTAACAATATGAGTCAAGTTTTAGATTTCCTTTACATTCTGTCTCCAAAGCTGTTTATGTGGCACAATTAATGGAGAAACTTGATGACGTAATTTCTGACACTCTTACAATTTATCAACTTGCAAAAATGAGTGTATGGACTAATGAGTATCTGAAAAATGAGTGTATGGACTAATGAGATAATTATATAAAATATTTTGAAGTTCTAAGCCACTTAACAATGTATAATAACCCCCAGCCAGTAATCTACCTCTAGGGATAAGATCTGTCACTGAAAACCACGCCTATTGAAGATCCAACCTCCACATGTAAATCTTAGCAAAGTTTAAAGCTCTGGGCCTGGCTGGGCGCGATGGTTCAGGCCTGTAATCCCACCACTCTGAGGGGGCGAGGCAGGTAGATTGCTTGAGCTCAGTTCAAGATCAGCCTGAGCAAGAGCAAGACCGTATGGTCCGCAGGCAGCAGGCTGGACGCCTCCAATCTAAACAATACCTGGCCCATAACAGCCACTCAGTACAGAGTATATATTCATATGCAACTGTGTACTGCATTCATGCAGTAAATATAACATATTTACCATACAAACCACAACAGTTCACTGCTGTCCTTCCTCATGTCCCCATCATCCCCACCCAAAACAAATATTTCACCTATAAGCAAGCCATCTTAAAAACATATGATTAGAATAACACAAAGCGTTTCATGGAGAGGAAGGTTGCCACAACAAGTAAGACTGTTTACAAGAAGAGAGAGGAACCAAAGACGTGTATTTTCTATCAGTGCTGTGATTCACTGAGCTCAGCTAATATTTGACAGGAAGTAGATACACAGATACACATTTATTCTGAAGTAATAAATTACACACCTTGGCTTTGACCTTCTTTCCACATAGCAATTAACTTCTTGAATGTAACAGCCAGAGGTTCAACCAAGCCACCAAAAGGAGGATCTGTCACCATAATGACTCCTTCGCCTTCATCTTCATGTAAAAATGCTCTGCATACGTCAAGGGCGGCCTGGAACAAACAGAAATTCATTTCTAAATTAGGACTAGACAGAGCCCCTTCATCATATTTGAAGGAGAATGCATTAGATTCAGTTTCACTCTTCGTACTGGGAACCTTACCAAGCCATCCCTTACTGATACCCTGAAGCCATTCTTAGCCCTCATAAGATTTTATCTTTGGGTTCCTTGATAAACAGGTTTTTTGAAGTGCAAATTCAAACACCATTACTATCAAAAGGCTACGCATTTCAAACAGTTAAATTAAAAAACTCAATGTGGTAACCTCCAAGAGAGAAACTCATTACCCAGGAAAACCACCTGAAATGTTAAATTCAATTTAACAAATAGAAGCAGAGATGGCGCTGCACGCTGGGGACACAAACAGGACAGGACAAATCTTTCTCCTACCTGGTTTGTCCACTACCATGAGTTCATTTCTATAACAGTTACGAATTACCAGTGAAACATGCACATGTTTTTGAGTATCAGGTAAATGACAGGCCTATTTGAACATGCACAGTAAGTCAATAAATTAAAGTTCACAAGTGACAAAGCCTATCCCGTCTGTGAAACTCTGCTATTAACACGTTTTCCCAAGGCTAACTTGAGTGTTTTTTAGTAATCGTAAAGTCAACATTAATGAGGACATTTAACATTTTTTGCTTGGGGTAAAGTTATTAAAGAGAAATACCTACAAGAATATCTCCAATCAACTGACTTGGAAGTCATTTTTAAGCACAGTCATCTCTCTGTACCCAGGGGGCACTGGTTCTACCACCTCCCCCACATACCAAAATGCTCCAGTCCTTGATATGAAAGGCCACATATTTGCATATGTGGTGTAACCTACATACATCCTCCTGTATACTTTAATCATCTTTAAATCACTTATAATACCTAACATAATGTAAATGCTGTGGAAAGAGTTGTTAGACCATATTGTTTAAATAATAACAAGAAGAAATTGTCTGTGCATGTTCAGTACAGATGGCACATTTTTTTTTAATATTTTTGATCCACAGCTCAGTCCACAGATATGGAACCCAGAGAGGCAGAGGGCCAACTATACTCACCTATAAAAGTAAATCAGCACTTATGATATACAAAATGGCACATGTTTTTAAGGTTTCAGGCATTTTATACTTTAATAAGCTTATATGCATGTCATCATCAAATATATTTTGCTATACTACTAAATCAATTTAGAAGACCCAACTAATGAGAGAAGAAAACCACAACACAATCTTTTCTCCCTAAAAGAGTCTTCATTAACTTCCTGCTGAAATTCCTACAGCCGAGGAGGACTATTTGTCAAAAAGGTTGATCATTTTTCAAGTGCTATCTGGCACTTCCTTAACCTGCTTACGTAAACAAGGATTTAAAGCACAGATGACAAGGTAAAAATCTTCCAATTCCTAGAGTTAAAAGCATATAATGAAAACATACAAGTAAATGATGCCTTAACCCAGTGGTTCTTAACCTTCCTAATGCCACAACCCTTTAATATATATAGTTCTTCATGTTGTGGTGACCCCCAACCATAAAATTATTTTCGTTGCTACTTCATAACTGTAATTTTGCTACTGTTATGAATCGTAATGTAAATATCTGATGTGAGGACTGTCTTAGGAGACCCTGTGAAAAGGTCGTTCAACCCCCAAAGGGGTCACGACTCACAGGTTGAGAACTGCTGCCTTAACCCCTCATTTAAAAAACATTACAGAATATTTTTTTCCAGGTAAGAATCTATGATGTCAAAGCCAATTACAAGTTGCTGACGGCCCTAATGTTGACCACCTATGGGAAAAAGATGCGTGTTACATCGCCAATGTGGACAGTAACTTAACTGTTACTTTCATCTCAGTTATCACTAAAATAATGTTCAGTTGTTTTGGGGGGTTTTTTGTTTTGGTTTGGTTTGGTTTTTTTTTTTTTGAGACAGAGTCTCACTCTGTTGCCCTGGGTAGAATGCCATGGCATCACAGTTCACAGTAACCTTGAATTCTTAGGCTTGAGCAATCCTCTTGCCTCAGCCTCCCAAGGAGCTGAGACCACAGGCATATAGCACTATGCCCAGCTAGTTTTTCTATCTTTAGTAGAGATGGGGTCTTGCTCTTGCTCAGGCTGGTCTTGAACTACTGAGATCAAGCAATCCACCCACCTCGGCCTCCCAGAGTGCTAGTATAGGCATGAGCGACTACACCTGGCCTGGCATTTTAATTAGCTGTCCTCTAAAGATACTTTAAGAAATACAAAGATATACTTTACGATGTACAAAACAGCACACATTTTTAAAGTTTCATGGTATTTTATACTTTACCATAAAGGCATATGGTACTTTTGTAATACCTCAAGGACTACATGATTTGTAAAAAGAAAATCCTGCGCGGGGAACTCCTGCTTTTAAATCTAGATTCTAGAGGGCTGTAAGGTGCTGAGATGCAGCAGCTGAGCCTCCTGTTGTCCTAAGCACCCCGGATGGGCTCACGGGCATCGAGCAGACACTTACTTAGTGATAGATTAGCGGTTGGTAAATCTCTAACGAGAAACTTAACTCCGGGAGTAGGTAGAAAAAGGGCAGATAATAAAATCATTAAAACAATGGGTTACTGCAGATCAATCTCTACAGCTGCAGAGCTATTTAGAGGTTGCCGCTGAAATATAGAGTAAAGAAAGCCTTAGCTGGACAACTGTTTTCTTCAGGGAAAGATAAAGTAGCACTCGATCTTGGCAGCTTATTCCAGCCATTATTCTAGAAACTTATAAGGTAATTCCTTATAAAGTTTCAATAGTAAATTATATTATAGGATGTCCTATATGTTACTTCAAAAAAATAGATGAAATTGCTAACCAACCATTATGTACTTAACCTTTATTTTGTCTTTATTGTTCAAAATAAAAAGCTAAAGCATGGTATGGCATTAAACAAACAACAACAAAAAACCCTCACCCACTGTTCCTCATCTTCTCTATCAGCCCTGACCTCAGCCCTAAAGTCAAGGCCACACAGTTGCAAGAGGCCGTATCGGACACCCCCATGTACAAACACTTCCAAACCTCACTACCCTCTGTTGTGAAGAACAATACACAAACACAGGCCAGACCACAAAGTCGGCTTTCAGTTCTCCCCAGCTGCACTTCTCAGTCTGTGAAAGGCCTACGAAATCCAGTTCTCGTCTCCCTTTTCCCACTGCCGCTGTCCCGGTGGAAATGACCCTCGTCACCCACTGCAAGTCAACTTCCTGCTCTCCTTCATGCTCACCTCATCTGTCCACCAATCCTACTAATCACCAGCCACATAAACCTTTTGGGAAACAGTGAAGTACATTTTTATTTCAATACTTGGTTGCAATGACTGTCATGGCTCAAAAATATATGTCCTGATGCTAAATTAATTCAAATGGAGGAAGTGCTATACTTTTTAAATCGAAGGACTCATTTCCAACCCCAACCAACAATTTAGTATTTGTTTTCATTTCCCCAACACTGACATTTTTAGCCTTGCTCAGTTTTTATTCTAGCATTAATATCTCAAAACACAATATGTAGTTAAGCTTGGTTAACAATTTTTTAAAAATTTATATATACAGAGGGTGTCAAAAAGATGTACACGCATTTTAAGAAAGGAAAAAACTATATTAAAATTATAATACTCAATACATACAGATAACAAAACAAAACATGAACAGGATCACACTGGGCACTTCTTGTAATTGCACAAGTCAGCCACAACTTATTTTAAATTTAATATGGTTTTCACCTTTCATAACGTGTGTATACATTTCTTTGGCACCCTCTATATGCATATATCTATAGGTATCCTCCAAATTGTCTGCTCAATAATTTGAAAACATTTTTGGCCAACCTCCTGTCAGGTGTCATTACTTGGCTGGTTATTGATTTTATTGTATAACAGAACTTACAAAGAGCTCACACTGGCCGAAATATCAGCTCTGCTATATTGTTTATTCTCAGCGACATTATTAACATCAAATTGAAAGAAGCTTTTTTTTTAAGCCACTGCCTTTTTGTTTTAAAGACTTTTTTTTTTTTTGATCAGTGTTGGGTTCACAGCAAAAGTCAGAGGAAGCCATAGAGATTTCCCACGCACCCCCTGCTTGACATACGTATTTCATTCCTTTGTAAATCTACAAAGGAAAACTTGACCTTGTTGGATGTTGGGGGCTCAGGGAAGCCTGGAAGAAGTGATTTGGAACGAAGTTCTGAAAGATGAATAGAAGTTATCAAGGCAAAGAGAGACCAGAATCCAGCAGGTGAAAAGAAGCTGACCAGTTCAAGACGAAAGCCCGTGCCCTGTGCAAAAACAGCAAAGAATGAAGAACGAACCCCCGGGCCCTTGGCAAGAACATGGGTCTTCATCCAAAAAGCAGTGAAAAGTCGTAGAAAGGGAATAACAAATCACTTCTGCATGGTCAATAATCCCACAGCGAACGAACCAAAAATAAATATAAATGGTAGAAAAGCCACAATTTCATCTTGAAAAATCTTTTTAAAAATAACAAAAGACAGCACTCTAGAATTTGCTATTCTACAATAAAAGAAAGAGATGATGGTCATAATGCTTACCTTTCCATCAAAGAAATGATGGTTAAACATATTATAATGGCAAAAGCTATCCTCCATATAAAACTGTGAATACCTGCAAAATAATGTATTATGGGAGTTAAGTAATACATTAGTAAGTAAATGTAAATCAAAAATAATAAATTTATTTTTATTTATTAAAAATATATAAGTAAATCAAAAATAATAAATAATATTATTTTCTCAAGTTTAATAAACCAGGGGTGAAACTACAGAACACTCATAAATGCACCTGTTCCTATGGACCAGAAGATGACACATAAACTATTGGGTTACTGACAAATTATTATGCAATTTCAGCTTGCGATGGGCTGACAAGTAAAATACATCTCTCATGGTTAATAATTTTAAGAAAAATGCTAAATCAACGTTTTTGTTCAACAGCTATTAATTAGTTTCTTTTATAGGTAACAAAAAGTATTTAATACAAAGTTTTTCTGTCTGATGAAGGTAAATTTAGTAAAATATGCTTCTCAATATACAAGAAAAAACAGTATATCCATTTCACTAAGTTAGTGCCAGAAAACAGGGGTATTTATTTTATTTTTCTAACATACTACTTTAAAATGCCATCAGCAATGAATGAGAGTACTAGCTTTGGGTTTTAACATTCTATAAGTTTTTTCTAACTTACTAGGCAAAGCTCATACCACATTATGATCTGAATTTGCATTTGATTACTTATGAGACTCAGTCTTCTCTTTCCCTTAATTGTGTCTGTGCTGTCCACCTGTATGTTTTCCCCATTTATGTAAAAGGGTCTAAATGTCTTTCTTGCTGATTTCTGAGTTTTCCCTATAATATAGAACCCTCTCTGTCACCACATGGGATTTTGAACTTAGACTATTTTATTATAAATAATTCACATATGAACCACATCATCTTTCTTGGAAACTTAAAATCTAGTGGAAAGACTGAAAAAAAAAAGTCACGCACATCCTTTCTTATATGACTTCTTGAACCAAACCATGTCAGTGGCTCTTGTTTGCCTGGCCCTCTATTCTCAGTTATCCGCTACCATCTATAACCGATTGATCATCCACGGTGTGCGTTTCATACAACAGACGGCAGGGCATGTGGGCACAAGTCCAGATACTTGGGAGGCTGATGCAGGAGGACTGCTTGAGCCAGGGAGTTCAAGATCAACCTGGGAAACACAGTGAAACACTGTTTTGTTTTTTTGAGACAGAGTCTCAAGCTATTGCCCTCAGTAGAGTGCCATGACATCCTAGCTCACAGCAACCTCCAACTTAGGCTAAAGCGATCCTCTTGCCTCAGTCTTTCTATTTTTAGTAGAGATGGGGTCTCACTTTTGCTCAGGCTGGTCTCAAACTCATGAGCTCAAGTAATCCACCCACCTCAGCTTCCCAGAGTATTAGGATTACAGGTGTGTAAATACTGTATTTTTTCTTTTTTTCTTTTTTTTGCAGTTTTTGGCCAGGGCCAGGTTTGAACCCGCAACCTCCGGCATATGGGGCCAGCGCCCTACTTCTTTGAGTCACAGGCGCTGCCCTAAACACTGTATTTTTTTTTAAAAAACTGTTTTTAGATATAATGGACAGTGTGTGTTTATCCTCTTCCTAATAAAAAAACAGGATCTATACTTATATGGTCCTGTTTCACACGAGTCTCTCATTTATTAGCTATATAATCTAAGTAAGTTATTTAACCTTTCTAAGCCTCAGTTTCTACACCTACAAAATAGGACAAATAATAGTCTGGCTGGGCACAGTGGCTCATGCCTGTAATCCTAGCACTCCTGGAGGCCAAGGCAGGTAGATTGCCTGAGCTCAGCAGAGTTCAAGACCAGCCTAAGCATGAGTGAGACCCTGTCTACTAAAAATAGAAAAACTAGCCAGGCATTGTGGTGGGTGCCTGGAGTCCCAGCTGCTTGGGAAGCTGAGAAAAGAGGATGGCTTGAGCCCAGGAGTTTGAGGTTGCTGTGAGCTATGATGCCACAGAACTCCACCCAACGGTGTGAGACTCTGTCTCAAAAAAAAGAAAAGAAAAATAATAGTTTCTACCTCATAGGAGTTGAAAAAAACAAGATAATGTATAAAGTGCTTAATACAATACCAGATGTACACATATACTAAAATGTTAAGTACCATTATTTTAAAAAATAAAGCTATAAAGATTTATGTCTTAATGCCCCTACAATTAGGAAATTATATTTACATTTGCTAAAATATAATCTAAATCTTATTTTTTCTCGTTCTATAGAGATGAACAAATCGCTGCTCCCATTCTCAGGACAACATCCTTTAATATTGTTTAAGACATTGTTAGCACATCTGTTGATTTCATAAAACAAATTTGCACGGAAGGAATAAACAAAAGGTTT
This sequence comes from Perodicticus potto, assembly GCA_963574655.1. Taxonomy (NCBI): domain Eukaryota; kingdom Metazoa; phylum Chordata; class Mammalia; order Primates; family Lorisidae; genus Perodicticus; species Perodicticus potto. Next base: position 20,620 of record CAUYRH010045935.1, read on the forward strand.
AGATAACTGAATAATATTTAAACATTCCAGAAACCATGAGCGATGTCAATTACTGTTAAACAAATACTCCATTTAATTGAATTTCAAATAATTGACAATTAAGAAAAGAATATCAATACTAGTACAGCCATGGGTCAACTATCACCTGAAGGTTTTCTTCCCTCTCACATTGCGCATGAGTATGAGCAAAGGAAAACATAGTCCCTTTTAAATTTAATCCTCATTTTTTTCATTGCTTCACAAAGATACAAGAGTCAGCTTTCAAAATTAAAAAAGCAAATTTGATTTACAAAAAAGTTCAGCACAGCCCACCTGGCCAAAACATTCTTGGCAGCAGTGTGCAGAGCCAGAGAGAGAAAAAAGCCAAGATTTCAGTTCTAAGTTTCCATCAATACAAACAACGAAGCATAATTATTCATATTTTAACTTATGAAAAACCACTCAATACTGCCCTCTTAAAATGAAATTGGCCACAAAGAATTATTCTCTCCATTGAATAAGGCAAACAGAACCAATCAGAAATACACACACTTGAAAACTACTCAAAAGGACATTCATTTAATTTGGCCATTCATTCTCTTTAAATAAGAGCCAGTTACCAAGTGTGAAACATGCTCTACACACAGGAAATGTAATCAAGAGCTGAATAAAATTAGTTCATGGAATGAACCTAAGAAATTCATTTTTTTGACATAACTTTATTTGGATAATAATTTGCCAAATAGAGTTTCACTTCTTTCCTGCTAAAATTAGAGCATACAGAAATCCATCTTAGCAAATGCTAGCTTCATCTCATGCCCCCTAAAAAGGATATTTACAGCACATCGACATGGAACACTGGAGTGTGAGGCAGTTCTGCAGCCTTGGATAGACCTTTGGGAAGGTGACGCAAAACCAAAGTGCCAAGAGTAACTATTTACTGCCACTGAACACCACACAGAAGTTTTTTTCCTGACTTAATTGTGGTCTTTTGTGTGAACACCACATATTCCATCATACTGTACATACAGGCAACAGCCTGAGCTCATTCTGACTACTAATGGGTTTCAATAAATCAACTGTCTCTTAACATTGAATGCTGCATATAATCAGCAACAGACGACACTATCAAAGAAACCAAGCTACCAACCACGTCTCCAACAGAACACCGTTAGTTGTTTACAATGCACACACAGAAATTTATAGACAAGAAAACAAAGTGTCAGCATAAAATAATATTATCCACATCCTCTAGGCCCTACTCTGACCAGGAGATTTCAATTAGAGGTGCGAGAAGGGGAGACCCAAAAGGCTGGGTCTTACAGGCTAAACAGCTAAGGGTCATACAAATCCTTCAAAGTGAAAGTAAATCCAGCAAGATGAAAAGAGTTCTGGAGGTCAGTTACAACAATGTGAATATACTTAACACCGCTCAACTATATAATTAGAAATGGTTAGGAAGGTAAATATTGTATGTACAATTGGCCCTTGAACAACCTAAGACTTAGGGACAATGACACCCTCCACACAGTAAAAAATCTAAGTGTAACTTCTGACTCTCCAAAAACTTAACTACTAATAGCCTACTGATGGAACTGGAAGCTTTATAGATAACATAAACTGTTATTAACACATTAACACATATTTTGTAAGTTACATGTATTATACACTGTTTTCTTATAATAAAGTGAATTAGAGAAAAGAAAATGTTAAGAAAATGATACAGAAAGAAAATATATGTACTATTCATCAAAATGAATCACTGTGAAGGCCTTCATCTTCCCGTCTGGCAGACAGAGGACGAGGAAGAGGAGGAGTTGTTCTTACTGTCTCAGAGGTGGCAGAGATGGAAGAAAATCCACTTATAAGTGGACCATCACAGCCTAAACCCATGTTGTTCAAGGGTCAACTGTAATTTTACATAATTTTTTAAAAAGTAAATCAGGTCACTAACAATAAACACTACCGAATGAAATTAAGGTTACAATTTCATGTGTAATAACACCAAAAAAATTAAAACACTTATAAATAACAACAGTAGTATAAGACTTATATATATATGGAAAACTATTAAAAGATTATTGTTTAAAGAAATTAAAACCCAAATAAATGGAAAGTCATCTCATGTTCATGGACTAGAAGACTTAATTTGGCAACACTTCTCAAATGGATCTACACATTCAGTGCAACCCCTATAAAAATCTCAGCTGGCTTCTTTATAGAAATTGACAAGCTGGTTCGGTGCCTGTGGCTCAACAGGCTAAGGCGCCAGCCATGTACACCTGAGCTGGCGGGTTCGAATCCAGCCTGGGCAAACCAAACAACAATGACGACTGCAACCAAAAAATGGCCCGGCGTTGTGGCAGGCACCTGTAGTCCCAGCTACTTGGGAGGCGGAGGCAGGAGACTCGCTTGAGCCCAGGAATTGGAGGTTGCTGTGAGCTGTGATGCCACAGCACTCTATCCAGGGTGACAGCTTGAGGCTCTGTCTCAAAAAAGAAAAAAAAGAAAAGGGGAACTGTTTCTCACTACTTTGCCAAGAGGTGTCTTGAACCCATGGCCTCAAGGGATCCTTTCACTTTGGGACTCCTTTTACAGGCAAAAGCCACTGCTTTTGGACTTTACGAATGGTGTTTTTGGCAAAAGTTATACTTCTGGTGATTTCAGCTATGAATTTCTTGTCTAGAACCTGGCTTACCCTTCAAAATGAAATGCTAGGTTCAGTGCCTGTTTGTAGCACAGTGATTATGTCGCTGGCTACATGCATCTTGGTTGGTGGGTTTGAACCTGGCCTGGGCCAGCTAAACAACGACAACTGCAACAAAAAATAGCCGGGTATTGTGGCAGGCATCTGTACTCCCAGCTACTTGAGAGGCTGAGGCAAGAGAATTGCCTAAGCCCAAGAGTTGGAGGTTGCTGTGAGCTGTGACGCCATAGCACTCTACTGAGGGCAACATAACAAGACTCTGTCTCAAAAAAAAAAAAAAATGAAATTCTAGAATCTCTTTGGAAAACTGTACGAGGTACCCAGGGGCTTAGGGAAACTGGAATGTTGGTCTGACTTGCTTTACTTCCTACCCCCAAATCAATAAACATCTGAGAAAATTGACAATACCAGCTTTGAGCAAGCATTGGGAGTAACTGCTACTTTCACAAGGTGTTGGTCAGAAATATCAAATGGCCAGGGGTGGTGGTTGGCATGCCTGTAATCCCAGCACTTTGGGACACCAAAGTGAGATTATTCCTTGAGGCCCTGAGTTTGAGACCAGCTTGGGCAACACAGTGAGACCCCATCTCTTACAAAAGAATAGGCTGGGTGTGGTGGCATACACCTATAATCCCAGCTACTCTGGAGGCTGAAGTGGGAGGATGACTTGAACCCAGCCGGGGCGATGGAGCGAGACCCTGTCTCTAAAAAAGGTGGGGTGGGAAGGGTTGGTGCCCATAGTACAGTGGGTATAGCTCCAGCCACATACATCGAGGGTGGCGGGTTCTGAACAACAATGACAACTGCAAAAATAATAGCTGGGCGTTGTGGCAGGTTCCTGTAGTCCCAGATACTTGGGAGGCTGAGGCAAGAGAATCACTTAAGCCCAGAGTCGGAGTTTGCTGTGAAGCCCGGGCACTCTACCGAAGGAGACATAGTGAGACTCTGTCTCAACAAAAAAAGGGGGGGGAGTGTAAACTGGAATAACCCCTTAGGAAGTCTGTCAAACTCATAAGCTATGGCTTACTATTCTATTCTGTTATTTACTCTAGGGAAATCAAAACATACATTCACAAAAATACTTGTACAGTACAAGCTTTACCAACAATGGCCAAAGACGGCTCGGCGCCTGTGGCTCAACGGGCTAAGGCGCCAGCCACGTACACCTGAGCTGGCGGGTTCGAATCCAGCCCGGACCCGCCAAACAACAACGACGGCTGCAACCAAAAAATGGCCGGGC
>CAUYRH010045936.1:0-11939 GCA_963574655.1 Perodicticus potto
GGCAGTTGCCGGCAGAGTCTGTAGCAGTTGGCAGGTCTGCGGAAGCCTGGCAAGCATGGGGAGCAGGGCTAGGTGGTCACCGGGGGAGATCCTTGCCTGGGGTGGCCTGCAGAGTCTTGGCGGTTTCAGTTGGAGTTACTGGCAGAAGGCAGACCTGCGAAAGCCCTGGAGGCTCAGGCACGGGCCGCAAGGTCACCAGGGGATTTACTGGCCAGGGGTGGACCTGCAGGGGCCCTGCGGGTGCCAGGCTGAGGCTTGCATGGTCGCCAGGTGAGTTCCTGGCTGGGGCCAGACCTGTAGAGGCCTGGTGGTCCCCGGCAGAGTCTCTAGCAGAAAGCGGACCTGCAGAAGACCAGCAAGCACGGGTGCAGGGCTAGGCAGTTGCCAGGGGAGTTCTGGCCGTGGGCCGCACTGCAGAGGCCTGACGGTTGCAGGCAGAATTCCTGGCAGAAGGAGTACCTGTAAGAGCCCTGCAGGTTTGGGGTACAGGGCCGCACGGTCATCAGGGGATTTACTGGTCGGGGCGGACCTGTGGGGGCCCTGTGGGTGCCAGGCGGAGGCCTGCGCAGTCGCCGGGGGAGTTCCTGGCCTGGAGCAGACCTGCAGAGGCCTGGCGGTCGCTGGCAGAGTTTCTAGGAGATGGCGGGCCTGTGGAAGCCTGGCATGCATGGAGAGCAGGTCCAGGCAGCTGCCGGGAGAATTTCTGGCCGTGGGGCGGGCCTGTGGAGGCTTGGCGGTTGCAGGCAGAGTTCCTGGCAGAAGGCAGGCCTGTGGAAGCTCTGCAGGCTCAGGGCACAGTGCTGCATGGTCGCCAGGGGATTTACTGGCCACGGGTGGACCTGCGGGGTCCCTGCTTGTGCCAGGCAGTGGCCTGTGCAGTCTCGGGGGGAGGATTTTCTGGCCGGGGCCAGACCTGCGGAGGTCTGGAGGTCGCCGTCAGAGTTTCTAGCCCATGGCGGGCCCGCGGAAGTCTTGCAAGCACGGGGCACAGGGCCAGGCACCCGCCTTCAGCTTCCCTGGCCGGAGGGGAGGGAGGCTCATGGCGGGCACCCCCCCCCCGAGTCTTTTCCCCGTGGGGTGCTTGTTCCAGCAGGCGTGGGTGGGGGCGCTGCTCAGGGACCTCCTCCCTCAGTCTCAGCGGGGGTTAGGCTTCTGGTTCATCAGGTAAGGGGGAAGGGTGTACAGTAAGTTCAGAATGGTGGGGAAAACTTTAGTTCAGTTTTTCTGTCTAGCAATAGGGTTTTCAGAGTCACACTGGGGTTCTCAGGGGAAAAACACCTCACTTTCCACAGCACTCTTCCATGTGGTAAGACAAGAGGTCCACAGTTCACCGCTTGTGTGTAGAAAACCGGCAGGAGCAAAAGAGAAGGAAAAAAGAAAGGAAACAGAAAAGCAAGAAACTCAGAGCTTTCTTGGGAGAGGGGATGGAGACTCTTCCTTTCAGATGAATTTTGTACCTAAAGCATGCTTTCTTGGTGTCGCAGCCAGTCTCAGCAGAGGTGACCCACAGAAATCACCTCTCTCTCGGCTGGGCTCCCAGTATTCAGCTTAATTGTGCAGTTTCTGGAGGTTATCTTCCCTTTTGGACAGGAGCCTTTTTCAGAAGCTGCTTCCAGCCAGCCATCTTGCTCTACCCCCCACCCCCCTACATGAACTTTTGAAATGTGACCTTCTTGGGCTTCTCCCATCAAATGATACAGTCTCTGCCCTCTTTCTTTATTCTTGGGTGGACATTTTGATTTCTGAGACTAGATTATTTTAATGACATGCACTTCTATCTTTCTGCTGACATTTTCTTCTGGAACTCTGCCACCTTGCAGTGAGGACTTTTTAAACTAGCACATACAAAAATATAACAAAAAGAGGTCATACATAGATATCTGGCCCATTGCCAGCTAATGTCCAAACACCAGTGAATATCAGCCACCAAACATGAGTGACTCCTCTTTCAGAGAATAACATCCCTCAGCCATTACATTACCCCGAGGCTTCTAGTGTTCCCAGATTAAGACCCTGGACATCATGAAACAGAAGCAATCTTATCCTACTGTGCTCTAAAATCCTAACAAGGGGTGGTTTGTTATTCAACAGTAATAACCAGAACACTTATAAAGTTTAGCCAGCCCTTTTTTCTGTGGCAGTGATAAGCCACTGAAGGGTTTTAAACTGTAAATAACAAGATTAGATTAACATATTACAAGGATCATTCTAGGTCTGATGTGCAAGAAACATTAGCAAAACCCTTAAATTAGGAATACCAATTTGGAAGATATTTCACAGATTTAGACAATACAAAAGAGGCCTAGACAAGGGTGATGGTAGGAGATATGAAGAGAATGATTCAAGAAATATATAAGAGCTATAGGTTTGGTGCTAGATCAGATGTGGTAGGTAGAGGGTAGGAATATAGAAAACAAAGCTTACGTTAGGGTTCCTCTCTTGATAACTGGGAAGCTGATGGTGCTTTTCATTTTGGTAGAAAACACAAATCAGGTGGAGGGACAGTTAGGGGAATCAAGAAGCAGAAGGTGGTGAATTAATTCTTTGCATGCTCTATAGATCCATCAAGATCCACAGAAACAACTGAAAATGTCCACAAATGACTAAGCTATTCATGGCATTTTCAGATCGCTTTTTCTATTCTCCTAAGTCAATCAGCAAAAAGTGGAATATCCTTCTCCAAAATTTCTTCAAATTAGTTGGAGGTGACAAATTGACAAACTTACGTGTAAAATTTATCTAGATTAAAGGCCATCCAGGGGGATAATAGTGATTTAGACAGAATTAGATAATTCTAAATCCAGTCTTAGGTCTAGGAGTCTAGAAGGAAGGTAAAACTTACCGTGATGATTAATAGGTGAAATGATATATCATTTAGAAATAACAAGAACAAAGCTTACAAAAGACATCAAGCTTAGAGAGGTGTTAAAGGCCAAAAAAAAAGAGAAGGTATTTGAGCAAAAGAACACTTAAATACAAAGAAAGGAAAGAAGGAAATGGTGCAACAACAGGGGTTAATTTGGAAGTGGGTTTACTTGGCTTAAAGGCTAGGTTTTCCACTCAGTACCTTGGAAAAACTTTAAACATCTTTCCTATGTGTAGACTGGCTATAATTTCCTATGTGTAGACTAGTTAATAATTGCATCTTCCCCCTAGGTTTGTTGAAAGTATTAAAAAATAAATCATGCATTTAAAGTACTTAGCTCACTGTCTGGAACACAATAAGCATTTAATGAAAAGAAGCTGCCATAATCAGTAATAGCATCCCCAGTACCATCAGTATCATCATGTTTGCTCTTACTTAGGAGGATTGTTAATAGAAAAGAATGAGTTTTCATTGTTTACCAACACTTTCCTCTTTTTTGAAAAAGGAAAAAAAATCAATATTTTTGCCTATTAATAATTATTTAGATATCCTGCTTCAATGTAATATTGGCCTGCTATATTGAAGCAAATGTTGGAGTCTGGAAAGAATGTCACTCCCACACAAACAACGAAAAACAAAAGCTGGATAAAATGGAAAATCACAGTTCTTATATTTATATGTCAAAAAAGTGAGTAGGCAGAAAAACCAAATAGCCTGAAATCTAAAGAGGATCACTCTGACTCGCCTTTGAAGAGAGGGGCACTTGAACCATCTCACTGTGACATAGGATAGGAAAAATGTGGGACCACCGTGAAACAGGTAAGAAGTTATCAGTTATGTTTTTAACAAATTGTTAAAGGTCGAATGTGGACTAATGTAAAGCCACAGACAAAAAGGGAGTTTGGACACATTTTCAGGCTCTTTTCTATGGATGTTTATCAGGTGTTTATACAAAAGATTATGGCCATATCAAGTGACCATAGAAAGCTTCTCTTGACATTCAAATATGGATTTAAAAAAAAAAATCGGCCTGGACCCCAAAGCTGGGCTTTTAATGAAAAGTCTTAACATAAGAGGAAGTTTGAGCCAACTCCACAACCCCCAAGACAAAGGGGAAAGAACCAATATTACTTGGGAATAAATAAAAACCAACACTATAGTGATGAGGTAGGGCCAATAAGTAGTTCTTATCACATGATCCCATAGTAGTCCTATTAGAGGTCCCATGCCACTAGGGAGAGGAATGTAACTCTCTCACACTATAGTTACAAGAGAGAATGTGGCTGCTGGCAAGGGTGTAGAAAGGCAGAACCACCAAGAGAACCCATTCCAAGCATAGGCACACTGGGTTTACCTAAAACTAAAGCAATAATAAGATCACAGAAGACACTCTAACTCTAACCAGCTGCCTGGCAAGAACCATATAAAGGAACAAAATCTATGACTAAGGGTGGGGCAAGAACATGGAGAAGTCTCTCTGGGGCAATGGCATATAAAGAAGGCTGAAAGCTCAGGGTGGAGCAAAAACAAAATTACCAAAAGCTCTCTAGAAGCTTCAGCATTACACTAAGCTCAAGGCACCATTAGGAAAATTAACAACTACTGAACTCTGAAAAAAAACATAACAATAACAAACTCAAGATCAATTCAATTCCTGACTAGATCTATCCAGTTCTCCATACTTACTCCTTGAGAATAGATGTGTTTATTTCTAGGTGTAAATGTTACTCAACTCTTTACCCTCAGTTCTATTCAAGATGCCTGGTATCAAATTAAAAACCATGAGTCATGCAAAAAAGCAAGACAAAATCAACCTATTGCCAAAAGACAAAGAAAACAAAAAAACAAAATTCAGAGATGACCCAGCTATTGGAATTATTAGTCACAGAATTTAAAATAAATATGCTTAACTTGTTAAAAGATACACTGGAAAAAGTAAAAATTTACCTGAAAAGATGGGTAATTTCATCAAAGATGCAAATGTTACAAGAAAACAATTAAATAGAAATGTTAGACATCAAGAATAGGATGTGGTAGACAAATTATTGATCCCCCTAAAATTTCCATATCGTAGTTCTCAAAACCTGGCAGTATGTTGGGTTTTATGACAGAAGGGACTTTGCATAGGTGACTAAGTTAAAGATCTTGAAATGGGAAAGCTGTCCTGGATTTTGCCCAATGTAATCACAAAGGAACTAAAAAGGGCGAGGCAGGTGGGGCAATGTGAGAGAAGGAGATGCAGTAACTAAAGTGAGATTAGAAAGAAAACAGAATTTGAAGATGGCATGCTGCTGCTGACTTTGAAGATAAAGGGTTAGGAGGGTGTCTCAAGTCAAGTAAGGCAGGAAGCCACTAGAAGCTGGAAAAGACAAGAAAACAGAATCTCCCTTGGAGCTTCCTAAAGAAACACATGCCTACTGACCCATTTTAGATTTCCGACCTCTAGAACTATAACATAATCAATTTGTGTTGTTATAAGCTACTAAATTTGTAGTAATTTGATACCACACCAGTAGAAAACTAATAAACAGGTTATTGCAGATGAAGAATTTATTCAGCATGCTTAGCAATAGACTATTTGCTTTTGCTTCATATGTTTTGAAGCTCTGCTGTTAGATGTGCTAAGATTTAAAATAGTCATGACTTCTTTTCTTGGTGAATTGGCCCCTTTATCATTATATAATACATTTTTTTTTCCTGGTAATAATTGCTTTTTCTGAAGTTTACTTTTCTGATATTAACATAGTTATTCCAGATTTGTTTTGAGTAGTATTTGCATAGTATACATAATTCCATTCTTTCATTTTTTAAAAAATTTTATTTATTTACTTTTTTTATTTTTTTAGAGACAGAGTCTCACTCTATCCCCCTCGGTAGAGTGCTATGGAGTCACAGCTCACAGCAACCTCCAACTCCTGGGCTTAAATGATTATCTTGCCTCAGCCTCCTGAGTAGCTGGGACTACAGGCCCCCGCCAGAACGCCTGCCTATTTTTTTGTTGTTGCAGTTTGGCTGGGGTTGGGTTTGAACCCACAACCCCTGGCACCCTACTTACTGAACAACAGATGCCACCTACACTTCTTTCAATTTTAAACACAAGTCTTTACATTCAAATCATGTTCATTTTAGATGGCATATGGATCGGTCTTGCTTTTTTTTTTTAGTCCAATTTGACAATCTCCATCTTTTAGTTGGTATGCTAGAACAATTGCATTTTTTATATTGTTATATTTAAATCTACCATCTTGCTAGTTGCTTTCTATTTGTTCTGCCTACTTGGATGTTTTAAATAAAATATTTTTATTATACTATTTTATCTCCACTATTGGCTTATGAGTTATATCACTATTTCTAATTTCTTTTGTGATTTTCTAATTGTTTATAATATAAATCTTTAACTTACTATTATCTGTCTTCCAATAATATTACATGACTTTACACATAGTATAAGAACCTTATGAGAATATATTTGCTTTTCTATTATCCTATTCTTAGTTTTCTATTTTTATATATCTGTTTTTTTCCATATGTTGCAAAACAAAATACATTTCCATTATTTTTCCATATATAAAGGCAATTATATTGTCAATTGCCTTTCCTCCTTTTCTTAAAAGAAAAACTTTTGTAGAACCATTGTTTTTATCAGAGAATTTCCAATAACCTTTTCAAAAGGAGAGGTTTGCCTTCCCAAAAGGCTCATTTCCACCATAGAAAACAACCAGCCTCCTCCCTGGCTCAGCTCAGATGCTGTAGGATCGTGTTACGTCCCTTTGTTACAAATCTGTGGTGTGCCCACAAATGCTATATCCCTCTGGATCTAGGCTTCCCCTCGGAGAAGCCAGTCAGATTCCTCCCAGAACAAAGAAAACTGCTCTAAGATTTGCGATCTTCAAAGAAGGCAACTGGAAAGTTTAAAATGACTGCTTTTCTTTTACACCAAATAAAAACACCTCTCAATAATTAAGACTGGAGAGACTTCTATAAAACTTGAAAACATTATGCTTTTCTTTCTTTTTTTTTTTTTTTTTTTTTTTTTCTGTTTTTGAGACAGAGCCTCAAGCTGTCACCCTGGGTAGAGTGCAGTAGCATCACAGCTCACAGCAACCTCCTACTCCTGGCTTCAAGCGATTCTCCTGACTTTGCCTACCAAGTATCTGGGACTATAAGCCGCAATGCCTGGCTATTTTTTGGTTGCAGCCGTGATTGTTGTTTGGCGGGCCCAGGATGGATTCAAACTCACCAGCACCTGTGTATGTGGCTAGCGCCTTAGCTTCTCGAGCCACAGACGCCGGGCCGAAAACATTATGCTTTGAACAAGGAAAAGGTAATTCTAGATTTCAAACTGTGAAGTAACTGTATGGAATTTTCTCAAAGCAGAGCTTTCAGATAGATTCCAAACATGTTTTTAGGAGATAGACTTCCAATGGGGATTAGCTAAGCTGTTTGGGAAAAGAAGTTCATACCGTGACTGAAACTGAGACAGGCAATACACATCAGCGTCAGGCAAATGTTAGGCTGAATGTAATTCAAATTTAGTTAATATTTTTTTTTTTTGAGACAGAGCCTCAAGCTGTCACCCTGGATAGAGTGCTGTGGCATCACAGCTCACAGCAACCTCCAATTCCTGGGCACAAGCAAGTCTCTTGCCTCCGCCTCCCTAGTAGCTGGGACTACAGGTGCCCGCCACAACGCCCAGTCATTTTTTTGGTTGCAGCCGTCATTGTAGTTTGACTGGCCTGGGCTGGAGTTGAACCTGCCAGCTCAGATGTACGTGGCTGGCGCCTTAGCCCGTTGAGCCACAGGTGCCGAGCCTGAGTTAATATTTTTTGAGACCCACTTGGCACAAGTTCTGTTCCAGGCATTGTGCCCAGATAATTATGGCATAAATGCCATACTAAAGAGATGCATGGAGCACAAGTTGTATAACTCTAGCTTGTTTATACTCATAATTAAGTGAATAATGAAACTATAGAGACTTGTGAACACAGAGTAGGTCTACCTTTCCCAAAGTCTATTCTGGATTTTTACAGCAGTAGCAACCTAATTTGAGAAACCTTGGACAAAACAGTAAACAAGTTCTTGTACCGCAAGGCTGTATGATATGCTCTATAACCCTCCAAGACAAGCATGGAGTATGCAAGGTTTTCTACCCGCGCTAAATGAGAAATGGTTTTATCTTCTTTGGTTTCTTTTTTTTAATGTTGGGAGGATGAGTGGTCTACAGAACCCTCTTTGGGAAATGCTGTATTCATTGCTTCTTTCTCCTCAGCTATAATATTTTCAGACAGAAATAAGACTTTGAGCTTGCTGTTCATGCCAGCAAAGGAGAAAGTACAGCAATTTGCTAATATCCATTAGCTTCCTTGCCTCATTATGCAGTTACTGAAAGATTTTGATTAATGGAAGCATTATTGGAACCAACAACCCTCCATTCTTTCTCAGGAAAGCAGCACATTACTCCTAAAGGTGGGCTCATTAATCTTTCTTACTTTGTTTACTTTTACCCTCCTTCTTTATAAATGTCTACCTATACCATTTCAGAGATGTGTTTCACTGGGACAAATTCCACCACCAGAAAATTTCCTTCAATAGGGATAAGAAGTGTCTATAACTTCTTCATATGTGTAACACACACTCACTCGCTCACTCCTAACGTACTTCTGCTGCTGTAAGACCCAACTGGAATAAAGCAACTATTAATATTTCAAGCATATGCTTTAGAAAGATGAACTTACACAGCTTGAAAAACCAGGATATAAATGTATGCAAACTATTATTAAGTCAGTTGCCTGGCCAACAGAAAAATATAAAATAATGAAGTTAAAATGAGCAGCTGTGGAAGAGAGAAAATAACCAGCTGTGACATTGAGAACAAACACTTCTTGTGAGATAATGGGAACTTGTGAGTGTTGGACTATGGAGAAACTGGTATTGCTGGAAGTAAGAAAATAGCTGAAAACACCTTAGAAACAGCCTAGACTCGGCATTCACATAAAGAATAAAAAAATCTAAGATTTCTTTGGGCATGTTTAGGGAAAATTCTTTGGATGACTTCTGTAATCAGGAAGAGATTTAGAGGTAGAAAGCAAGTCTCTTCGAGTGCAATGAATTGTTCTTGTGCCTCCACAATAACTGTCTGCAAGGATTTGATCTCTTGTTTCTCTGACACTGGAGAGTAAGGTCCTTTACCAAAAGGGGACACCTCATTCATTCTCATCCTGGTAAATGCCACTGCCACCAATCTCATATCGTGTCTCATCAACTAAGAACTCATTCTTTATTTTTTAATATTTTCACTCAATCTATCTTCCAGTCTGATTGTCTGAGCCCATCCTTCAAAACATGCCCTTCAAAATATAATCATCTCTACTGATGACACCAAATTACCTCTTTTTCTTGGATTATTTTCTTTCTTTCTTTTTTTTTTTTTTTTTCAATTTTTGGCCGGGGGTAGGTTTGAACTCGCCACCTCTGGCATGTGGGGCCAGTGCCTCACTCCCTTGAGCCACAGGCGCCACTCATTCTTGGATTATTTTCAATTTGTCGCCCTATTTCCATGCTTATCCTGACAACCTGTACTCCACATAAATACAAGAACAATATTTTTTTTTTTTGAGACAGAGCCTCAAACTGTCACCCTGGATAGAGTGCTGTGGCATCACAGCTCACAGCAACCTCCAATTCCTGGGCTCAAGCGAGTCTCCTGCCTCGGCCTCCCAAGTAGCTGGGACTACAGGCACTCGCCACAACGCCCGGCCATTTTTTGGTTGCAGCCATCATTGTTGGTTGGTGGGCCGGCCTGGGCTGGATTCAAACCCGCCAGCTCAGGTGTACGTGGCTGGCGCCTTAGCCTGTTGAGCCACAGGCGCTGAGCCAAGAGTAATATTTTTAAAACAGCTGAAAATGTTTGAAGCTAGTTCTCCAGAAAAAAAGAACAGAAACCCTGATTTCTGAGTTTGCTGATTCCCATGGTGAAGGGATTCTCACCACATGTGACCTCAAGTTAGTGTCACCGAAAGTGGAGTTTGGAAGAATAGAGCATGCTCCATTCTCATAAGCTGGTATGAGGCAGCTCTAGCACAGACCTGTCTGTAATCAAAACTCTTTTGGCTGTAAGTTACAGGGAATTTAACTCAGGTATAAATTTAAAAGGAGAGAGTATTTTGGTTCATGTAGCTGAGAAGTTAGGGAGAGGACTATGTCCCGACATTGCTGGATTCAGGTGCTCAGATGTTGTGTTAGAAACTTGGAGGCTTTTATTTATTCATTTATTCATTGATTTGTTTAAAATTATTTGTTGAATATCCACTCTGAGTCAGGCACTGTTTTGATATCAAGTACACCATAGTACAGTGAACACAGTTCCACCTTCATGAAATTATGCACTTATGGTGAAGATACTCAATAAACAAGTAAACATATAAAATTGTAGGCAGGCATGGAAGATTGGGTGGTCAGGGAGATGACAATGAATAGGATGTGAGCTACATAAATACCTTGAGGAAAACAGCCCAAGTGCACAGGTGCTGAGCCTGAAGAGTGCACACAGCATGCCTGCATGTTGGGAAGCATCAAGAATTTCTGTATGGTTGGAGCCAGGTGAATGAAGGGGTGGTAGAAAAGGTGTCCGGGAGGGAAAAGAACTAGTCCATGTGTAGTCTGTGGTCAGCATAAGTAGTTTAGATGTTATTATAAGACTGATATGAAACTGTTGGAGGTTTTTATCTGTGAAGTAAAATAATCTGATTTATACTTTAAAATAGGCATCCTCAAACTTTTTAAACAGGGGGCCAATTCACTGTCTCTCAGACCGTTGGAGGGCTGGACTATAGTTTAAAGAAAAAAAACTATGAACAACTTCCTATGCACATTGCACATATCTTATTTTAAAGTAAAAAACAAAATAGGAACAAATACAATTCACACCAACACATGTGGCCCACGGGCCGTAGTTTGAGGACCCCTGCTTTAAAAGAACTCACCAGCTTGCTGAATAGTATTGTCTGAATGGAGTGAGACACTCCAAGAAGCAGGAACTGAATTGGGGGACTATGATTATAATCCAAGTTAGAAATGATGGTAGGTTAGGCCAAGGTAAATCTGCTGTCAAGGTGAATCAAGGTGGTTACAGTTATAACTAACAGGGCTTAACGATGGACTAGATGTGTGGCATAAGACAAAGAGAGGAGTCAAAATTGATTCTGATATTTTGGAATCTAAGCATAAAAATATTCATGCATGCATATTTTGAGATTCACAGAGATGCATATTAGATGGTCTTGGGAGAAAAGTTAGGGCAGGAGGTAAAAACATAGCAATTATCTAGGAGTGGAAACATGATCATTAAAGCTATGGACATTGAGTGCAAATAGGTAAGATCAAGGACAGAGTCCTGTGCTAAAAGAGGAAAAGAATCCAGTCAGAAAAATGAGAAAGAAACAGCAAATAATGGGAGAAAAACATGCCTCCTCAAAGTCAACTCAACTCTAGTCAGTATGTCAAGAAGGTGGGAGTTAACAACAGTGCCTACTGAGACAGTGAGGATGATGAGAACATGACAAGACTAATTTCAGTGACATGTTGGGGCCCCTAGTCCTGATTACTGAGGGTTAAAGAGGAAATGAGAGGCTAAGAAGAGGAGGCAGGAAACATAGATAATACTTTGAAAGATACTCACTGTAAAGAACAATAGAGAAATTGGGCATAACTTGAAGGAAGATGTGAAAGTTAAAGAATGGAATTTTTTTTTTAATTTTTATTAAATCATAATTGTGTACATTGGTGCAATCATGGGGCACAAGGTGCTGACTTCATATACAATCCGAAATATTTTCATTGAACTATTTAACATAGCCTTCATGGCCTTTTAATCACTATATGAAGACATTTATATTCTACACTTAGTAATTTTCTTTTTCTTTCTTTTTTTTTAATAAGAAAACATTTCTGAAGCCTTTATTTACAAAAGCTTTAAAAACAAATAATACCCTCTGTTTTGCAAATAATGTTTTGTTTAAAAAGGACCACCCAGTTACAGCATTATATGATGAACAAAGAATATACAAGGGAAACA